>PVLA01008825.1:0-83521 GCA_004027455.1 Hydrochoerus hydrochaeris | reverse complement strand
TCCTAGAAACAACCCAAATGCCCATCAGCTGGTGCATGGATAAAGATTTGGTTTTTTTATGCCATGGATTCGTACTGTGCCATAATGGAGGGTAAGTCTGATATATTTCTAGGTGAAGGGATACACCTTGAGGCCACACCCTTAAGTGAAACCAATCTGACGCATGTATAAATGCTGTATGGTTTCTCTGGTGTGAGAACTGAGTGTAAATACAGACCAAATAAGAAGAAAATGTTCAAATGGAAAGGTTAGCTCGAGATTGTGCAGTAGGAAAGGAAGAAAGGGGAAAGAAAAGAAGGAAATACTGGAAACCAAGCTTCTGTACATAGAAAAGTGAATAGAGATTGAAGAGAGGGGTAAGGAAATGGGAAAAGTAATTAAATTATGTTATAGAAAGATATACATTTCATTTCATGAACATGATCATTATGTATATCTAAAATGCACCAATAAACTTAATTTATTTAAAAAGTAGACATTTACCTACATTATATTTCAGGACTGTTTAAAATAAATTGAATAAAAACTGCTTAGAAGATATTACTTGAAATTCTCTCATATATACAGCTATTGTAGTTGTTTAAAAATTAGCATTAGAATGCTAATCACTCTCTATTCCTTCATTCTTAATTTAGCAATCACAACATTTCAAATTAATCTTTTGTAGAGAATGTATAATAGGATCTTATTTATTATTCACTATGATAATCTTTGTATTTTAGTTGGCAAGATTTAAGCCATTCATATTTAAAGTGATAGTTAATTCTGAAGAGATGAGTGGTGTAATTCCTTTTCTCGTCTTCATATAGTTGAGGTGATTTATTTCTCCAGTGTCTGATGAGTTTTGTTATTAGCTTTGGTTTTCTGCAGTGGAAATACGTATTTAGGTGCATAGTTTTGGGTATTTGTTTTTCTGGATGTTCTTAGAGATTGTATATTTTTTATACTCTTGTTAATTTTGGAAAATTCTTGGCCCTTTTCAGTTCAAATATTTCCTTCCTTCTACTTCTTCTTCTCACTATGCTCACTGCACATTTGTTACCCCTTTAAACTGTCCCACAGTAATCAGATGCACTGTTTTATTTTACTCTTTTCTAATATTTCCACTTGGGAAATTCCTTTTTACCTATAGTCAAACTCTTCGATTCTTCATTTGGTCATTTGCAGTTCTTACTTTTATTTCTTTATTTAATACTGGGAATCAAACTCACAACCTTGCACTTACCAGGCGAGTGCTTGAGCCACTAAGCTAAATGCCCGGCCCATGTTCTTATTTTTAATTTGTCAGGTTTTTTTTGTTTTATTTTTTGAGACAGGGTCTTGTTATGTGATTCAGGCTAGCCCTGAACTCCCAATGTAGTGCAGGCTAGCACAAACTATAGCAGTCCTCCCACCTCAGCCTCCTAAGTGATGAGCTTACTCTTGTGTGCCATCAACATGCCCATTTTGTCACACTGTTTTAATTCTTTCTTAGATTTGTGCTTTTTTCCTGCTTGCATAACTGTCATGGCTTTTCTATAGATGTTCCCACAAAACCTCATGTGCTTATAAGAAGAGTTTTTCAGGTCTGGTGGGATTTAGGGCATGTGATATGGGGTTAAGGATGTGCCCACTGATGGGAATCAGCATAGTTCTGGGTGTGGCTGAGTGAATTACTGAAGACAGAAGTCCCAGCCTGTGTGCGGGCAGCACTATTTAACAAGCTGGGCGCAATGAAGAGGAAAGGCAGGCTTGCTGATAGCTGCTTGCTGTCTTCAGTCTGCCCTGCCCTGCCATGGAGCGTTTCTCCTGTGTGATGCCCTCTGCTGTGCCACTCTGCTATGGAGCCGAACAACTATGGACTAAAACTCTACAAACTGTGAGCTGAAATAACCTTTTCCTCCTTTCCCCGGTGGGTTTCTGGTATCTAGTCTCAGCAATGAGAAAAGTAACTAAGATAATAACTATATTATGTCCTCTATCTCTTTATTTGACCTCTTTATTATGTTAATCACAGTTATTTTAAAATTTTCTTTCTGATAATTCCCAAATTTGTTTTATATAAGGACCTGGTTCTGACACTTGCAGTGGACTTCGCACCATCTCCCTTCTGGCATTTTTACATACCTTTCCATTTTTTCTGAAAAAAAGATGATATGTATCATGACACAGAAATTGCACTGAAGGTGCTTAATGTGAGATGCTATATTAATCTAGCTAGGAGCTGAGCTGGGCTGATGTATGTTTCCTGTGTATGCACTAAAAGTTTTAGATTACTTTACTGCTCTTGTTTTTCCCTCCCTTATTGTCTTTGCACTTCCTCTTCCTCAGCTAGAGTCTGGACTTCAAAGCTTCTCAACTGCATTTCAGGATTATCTTCCCATAATGCCGTAATGTGGAATATTCTCCCACCTTATGATTAAACCAGCCTTTTACTGTGTTTATCCATTAGATGATACCTTCACAAGTGTTTCTTAAATTTTCTAAATTTCCCTTTCCCCTGTGGGTAGCTAGATATAAAGAAAAGCTAAAGGGTGGGGGGTGGGGAACAGTCTTTCTGTTGCCTCATGAGGAGTCTTTGTTGTAGAGAAGATTCTTCACTTTCTTCATAACAGTTACTCTTAGCCAGGGATTTAGTTCAATAGCACAAGCACCTGCTTGGCAAGCACAAGGTTGTGAGTTCAATCCTTGGTACCAAAAAAAAAAAAAAAGTTTCAGAATTCATAACATAATTCTTCCCTTTCTCTGGCTGTAGATTCCAGGGCTCCTTTCTTGGGTCTTTATTGTGAGAGCGTGACGGACTTCTTGGAGTTAAAGGAATGCAAGTACTGAGATGCTGGATTACAGCCCCCAGACTTTCTTACTCCCACACTGGCCCATGTCTGGCCCCCAGCAATTTATTTCAGATGTTCTTGCTAGTTTGTTCCTGCTGTGGCTTCTGCCGCAGGTGAGCAGAGCGCAACTGTGCCTCTCTGGCTCCTGCTGTCTTCCGAGGTTTGCTCTGCAATCTCAGTTCTCTGATGAATTCAAGAAAAGTCATTTATTTTCCTTCTGTCAGGGATACGAGAAGGGCTACTAAACCCCTTTCATGTCTGAAATGAAACAAGTAATGGCTACCTCTTCTATTAAACCTAATTTTTAGGTGAAGGCTACATATATGGAGGGAAGGCTAAAAATATAATCCCACAAAGTCCTTATAAGCAATTATTTTTGATAACATTTTTCAGGGCAAAGACTAAGTCACAGTCACATTTTCCTATTTTCTTTACAAAACCAGCTTACAAGATGAATTTTTCAATTTGAACATTTTCCCTTTTTTTTTTCTTTTCCTCTTTCCAGTATAATTTGTGCCTTTTGTTGTGGGTTGAATTTTGAAGACTGACATTCTGCTAGATTTTTTTTTTCTTGTATTCATAGGTTGTCAAAAGACACTGCAGAGAGGTAGAGGTGTCTCTCTCACTGCCGTTCATGACTTCCTGTCTGTAATTCTCTCCCAAGAGCAGCTTTGCTGCAGGTGGACTTGCTGCAGCCCAGCCTGAGCTCAGAGAGCAGCCCTCTTGTCAGTTCCCTTTCACAGCAGCTTTGCCTGTGTGCTGTGAGTTGCACATTTTCCTCTTAAATTTGGATGAAAAGTTTGGAAGAGAGAACTAGTTAAAGACAGCATGTTTGATATGAGAGTAAAGACCTCTAATCTTCTCTGAGATTTTCTTTGTGATATGAAGTTTCCTCCTTTTAACAAAAGCCCCAGTTTTCCATAAAAAAGAATAAAGAAAAAGAAAAGAATCAAAGAATTGGTCTAGCTTAGCAAAAAGCCTTGTGGGACATGACTGTCTTTTAATATTTCAATTCACTTCCTATCTCTTATAAGCAGTATCCAAAATTTCTATTTTCTCCCTCTTTGGCCAGGGTGGATTGGCCCTCAGGTTGAGTACCCCCAACCTGAAGTACTCCAAAACTCAAAATTTTTGAGCACTGATAGTGAAACCACAAGTGGAATCCCAGTCATACACCTTACCTTTGACCTTAGAGTCAGAATGAGACACTCTTATTGTATAAGTCCTCTTCCAGCTCTGTGTATAAAATGAAATTTAAATGAATTTACTGTTTAGACATGAGTCTCATTCCCAGGATATTTTATTGTGAATATTCCAATTTGCCCAAAAATGGAAAAGAATTCAAATCTGAATGCTTATAGTCGCAGGCACTTAGGACAAGGGATCCTTCACCTGCACTGGGCTAGAGATCTGACTCCTTATGTACAAATCTAGGCGAAAGAAACCTGCTATGTCGAACACTACCTTTGCTTCTGGCCAAAGTGTAAAATAAAACCTGTGATAAGTTTGCTTTTTTATACCTATAAATATTGCTAAGAACCTTAATGTTAAAATACTTATTAGCACACACGTGTGAGGAAAGGGCCTTCTTCATAGCATCAGACATAATTTCATACCCATTAACTTTCTGAGACTGTGAAAAGCACAACAAAAAAAGGAAATCCTGTCAGCTTTCTACTTGCAAATGTTGGCTCCTGAATGGGTGATGTTAGGGCATAGTCAGGTTTGGGGAATTCACCATGTGAGCAATAAACAGACTAAAAGGGAATGAAGCGGCCAGGGGAAAATGAGAACCATACTTTGGGATTATTTACCAGGAAAATTTCAAAGATAGAGTCTCCGGATATAAATAAAGAAACTAAATGTGGTGACTGTGAATGTAAATAGCTTCATGATTTATAGAGGGCTTTTTCCCAGTAAAGTGAGGCTACCAGTCGTTACCACGTGCACCTTTTCATGAGTGTGCAAAAGTAGAATGAGCACAGGTTCTAGTCCCACTCACAGCTGCAGAAGTGAGATTTTCCTCCCAGTTTACATATCAGTCCGTATTTTGCCTATCACAGTTATATATGCTATGGCCTCATGTTTCCTAACCACTGTTTGGAAGGCAGTGCTGGTCTAAGATAAAGTTTCTATGAGTTCTTGAAAAAAATAAATGGACTCTAAGTAAGTCAAATTTATTCCATTTGAAAAGCTGACTTCTAAATTATGATTATGATTATGGCTTCCATATATTTTTGGTTCTAGAAAACTATTTTTTTCTTGTATAGCAAAATTTTTTTTCTGGTTCTAAACTTTCAAATTTTAATTTTTCTACAAGCTTTTGGTCCTGAAATCTCAAATGCTACCCACCTATCCTTAGTTCTCAAATTGGAATACAATATTGACTTGCTTCACAATCAAAATTGATAAAATATATAGAAAAGTTTCCACATGCATGTAAGATAAATGACTATTCCGTTGTTTCTGGTTACTATATGTTGAAAACTTATTTTTTTCTGAGCGCTGGGTTAATTGTTTGACATGAGTGATCTCATCTAATCTTACCAACATTCTATGAGGGCAATACCAAAGCTAGCCCAATCCACAGGGAAAGTGGCTACAAGGAAGTCAACTGAGACTTAGCAAATTAACCTGGAAGTGTTGTCCAGTTTTAAGTGGAAAAACAGAATTCAAATGTAGGCAAAATTAAGAAACTTTCATCTTAACCACTAGATGGTTGTGTCATTTGACTTTCTTATGTGAAACATATTGAGAAGGAAACATAGCCATTAAACTACAGATCAATTTGAAAGACAAATTACATGAATGCACTATTGTGTATTTTTTGTTTGCTTTGTTGAGTCTGTCAAGTTCTAATCATAGACTGAGTTAGGATAAAATAATAAACAATAGTATTTATGGAGCTCTTACTATCAGATTCTGTGAATGATCATCACAAATAAATATGATTTAATTATCTCAACAGTGCCATGAGACAGAATCCTTTAGTATCTCCATTTGCAGGTAAGAGAACTGAGGCTTTGAAAGCATAATTTGAACATAACCCAGTTAATAGAACAAGAGTATATCTCCTTGTCAATAAAATTCAGTGATGTTCACGTATCAATACAGTTAGATTATGTAGTGCACTAATCCTTGGGCATGTGATTAGAATAAGAAAAGTGAACCAGATATATTTTTGAAAGAAAAGCAAGTTGATTTTTTAAAACTATCATATGAATATTCAAACTAGCTGTTCTTCATGTTTCATTTTCTGTTTTCAGTTCGCTTTAAAATTTTATAAAAGCAGAGTCCTACTTTAGTCCCAAGGTCTGAGTAAAAGTATCTTCTTTTTAATGATAAAAATATAACAACTAAAACTATGGGACTTTAACCCGGTCTTTAACCTGCTCCCAGTGTGGGTCGTTAATGTGGCAGGTGAGCCTCTGCACACTCCGCCTTCTGGTGTCCATCCCTTGGGGAATCCCCTCTCTTGAGTACGGGCCACCTACGACTTGTTCCTCAGCATCAGGACATAAAAGGACTGGTGGACTGTCTCTCCCGTGAATAACTTACACGTCACGACAACCATAATGGGAGGAATGGCAGCCTTACCACTCTCTCCCGCAGACGTGTTAAAAGACTCCCCTTCATTGACTTGAGAGAAGTGCGTGTTGGAGAAGGTCAACAGTGAGGCAACCGTGGGCGGCCCCTAGGAGACCGAGGCAGCTTCCAGCAAGACGGTGACGGCAGCTTCAGGAAAGCAAATCCTGCCAACACCCGAGGGCACTTGGGTCACAGCCTGTCAACATCTAGATTGGAGGTTGGGGAGACCCATTCTTCTGAAAGGAAAAAAATGCTGTATACATCTCTATTAATATTACAGAAGAATTGTCCATTGTGCTAGGAAGACTAATCCCTCTGCTTTACCCACTAGATCCAGCCTCCTTGGACCTCCTTAAAGACGTGGTTTCAGTAACCCTTGGTCAGTTTTACTCTCTGCAGATCATTACCATTTGCTGATGCAGTGAGCTTATAAAAACTGCCAAAGAGAAACCCATGTCCTAGTCCAGAGAACCTGTATTGCTTTACTTAGAAAAAGTGTCCTTACAGGTGTGATTAAGAGTCTTAGGATGGAGAGATTATCTTGGATTATCCACATGGACCCTACATGCAATCACATGTGTGCTTGTAAGAGAGAAGGAGGGATATTTACCATACACAGTAGAGGAGGAGACTGTCACCCCCGAGGCAGAGGTAGAGCAACGAGACCGGAAGCCAAGAAATCCTTCAGTCACCAGTAGGTAGAGAAGACAGATTTATCCCTCTAGTCTCTGAAAGGAGCGTGGCTTGGATGACACCTTGATTTTGCACCTTTGACCTCAAGGACAGGGAGAGAATATATTTGTCTTGTTTTCAGCCATTTGTTACAGCAATATTAGGAAACCAGTGCAGTTTACAGACTTGCTGCTCTTTCCTCCACATGCAAAGCTCTCCCATCCTCTCTCTCCCTCTACTTACCACCCCTTTCTTCACAGACAAACTTCTCAAAAGTAGTGGTCTGCACTCAGAGGCCCTAAGTGATCTCCTCAGGGTCTCTTGCACCTGTTTGGTGTCTATCATGTAGCAGAACTTGCTCCTCAGTGTCACCAGTAACTTTGGCTTTGCCCAGGGCAAAACCAATCCTCCTCACCTCCCCGTGGGAACTCTCTGTGAGCCAGTCCCTTCCTTGAAACGTGTCCTTCATTGGCTCCCAGGCCATGACACTGATCCAGTTTTGCTGCCACCTTCTTTTTGCTCTTCTATGTTGGCACCACTTCCTGTCTCTGAAGGATGGGGTGCTCCAGGGCTTTCTTTTATTTTTCTTTGAGATCTCATCTAGTTTCACAGCTTAAACAACATCTGTTTCTAGTAACCACCAAATTCATATCTATGGCCCAGATCTTTTCTTTGCATTCTAAGCTTGTGTGTTCAACTGCTTTCTTAACATGTCCACTTTGGTGGCTGATCAAGCCTCTCAAATGTAATGCATTCAGGACTGAACTGAATTTCACTCCAAGCCCACTTCTTTAACTCTGTTACTAATTTTTCAGTTGCTCCTATCAACATTTTTGGGGTCTTTTTGATTCATCCCCTTTTCTCAAGTTCAATTTCCAACCCATCAGTTAATCCTATTAGCTCTCCCTTCAAAATATACTTGGGATCTGGTAATTTATCGCCAGCCTTGTTACTAATACTTTGGGTCATGCCACTTTTATTCTGTATTTGGATCACCAGAGTGACTTCTTCATCGATCTTGTCTGTGTTATCTTAATCCCATCTACATCACTCACAGCACGACACCTAGTGTCTTACTGCATCTTGTTATGTTATGGCCCTGTGGTGATTTCCCGCTGCAGGTCAGTTCTTCATTCCCTGGAGATCCCTTAACTCCCTCACCATCAGGCTGTTCTACTACCTCCATCCCCGGCTTTGCTGCACAGGGCTCTTTCACTTGCTGCTTTGCCTTCGTGGAAGTATCTTCTCTCTAGCTTTATTCTTGCTCTTTTATTCCTTCTGACCTTAGTTCAAATGTCACATTCCAAGTGAGATTTTTTCCTCACCATTTGGTCTAAAATCACCGTCTCCTTCTCAAAACTTTCCAGGCACCTTCCTTGTTCAACTTTCCCTCCTAGAATTTATCGTGATCTGAAATGCTTATATTTTAGTCATTAACTGTCCAGCATCTTCACTAGAAGATCAGATTTTCAAGGTGGGTAACTGAGTTTTACTAGACCAGTACCTAGCATGTAACAGCACTCACTAAATACCCATTAAATAGATGAGCATATCAATGTGGTATATGAAATATCGTAAGTAATATGATAGTGCAAGAAAAATAAAAGCATTGTAAATAGAAAATAAAGAACAGACATTACAAAGGTCAAGAGAACTAAGATATAATTATGTACTCCATGTAATGATTGAAAATGAGATAACTTGGGCTCACACTTCTGACAGAGAACTTTTTGCCTCCCACACAGCATAAAACCTTCACAGTTATTTTCATGCCTTCAAAAAGTCTCTGGGGAGATCGAACAGGGGCTTTATCTTTATTTTCTTTATTTAACTGTTAAAATAAGTTAAAATGCTACTTGGGTCATCCCATTTGGGGTCTTGTTCATTTCTTTGTTTTTACTGTGGAACCAAACAAAAGCAGCTGATTCTTAGTAGGTTAGAAAATGTGCTCGTTGGAAATACAGATAACCTTGACACCCTTGGAGCTGAAGTTCCAATTTGAGTCTGTGTTCAGGGGGCAATTTTCTATAGCTGGGAAGTCCAGCAGCACAACCTTGCTTCTCTGCATTAAACGTAACATTGGTGGATATTTCCTGTAAAGAGAAATTAGCTTCAGCTTTTATTAAACAATGGTCAAAGTCAAAGTGAAGCAATAAAATCAGTGGAATTTGAATGAATATGCTGAAATACAGTATTGCTGGATGCTTACAAATATAGAAACATTTAAAAGTGCTAAAGCTATGGTGTAGATGAATCATTAGAGGACACTTCCTTGTGTTTATTGTCCTGAGTTCTTGTAATCAGACAGAAGGACAGCAAGGAACCCCAGGCCAAAGTAAAGTTCTTCAATGTCCTGCCAAGAGAAAATCAAATTCAGACTTACTACTTTTGAGTATCTTTTCTGTGTGTTACACTCTAGAACACTTAAAAGAACACATGAAACTAAAATAAAATACAAATTATTCTATGTCAGCTAGGTTTCATCCGAAGACATCACAGTTTGCTGGCAATGTATATTTTTACAGAGCAAGCTAGGAGCCAGTTTGGCATTTGCGTGTGTGTGTGTGTGTGTGTGTGTGTGTGCATGTGTGAGTTCATATCATGTTACGGGTACAAAATAATATACTGAGTTGCCTATTTACTTTTCACACATTTACTATTTGTGGGCTTAAAAGCAACTATTTTCTTTTAACTTTGATGATTATAATTTAAATATACCTGGATTAAGTGCAAAAGATTTAATGTTCTGGTACAATTAGGCATGTTACAAAGAAAATAGTTTAATAAGAGCTAGATTCTAAGCTCCTTGAGAGCAAGCAATGTATCTACCCCATGTCCGACTCCTTGAAAGGCCACCGAGCACCAGCAAACATTAACTTCTAACATGCACTGATGGAGAATGCCTTTGGCTCCTGGAGTACAGTGAGACTGAGGGTGGACCTCGGAGGGAAACGGTGCGGAGGAAGCCAGGTCTGAGAAGCAGTGCTCATGCCCAGGCATCTAGCTGTTATGAATTAGGGAAAGTTTAAGAGACCCTGGCAGTTTTTGACCTGATGATATGGCTCTGTCATGTGTGAGTGAACAGGATGTTAGGTCTGGAGAAGCTGAGTCTGCCACTTACACCTGAATAGGAACCCCACAGCTGCCTTGGTGCAACAGCAGTGAAGGAAACAGAATAGAAAGTTAAATCTGAGCTCCAGGAGACATTTTGTTCCAGGAAGTGTGCTTTGATGTTGCCAAGGTTCCCAAAGGCATTTCTTTTTCACATGGGTTAGGAGTAATTTATGTTCTTGGTCAGCAAAATAATAACACAAAAGAAATACATGGAATGTGACCAAATATGCAGAGACCTACGAAGTGAACAAGTGTGTGTGCACGTGTGTGTTTGAGGGAGAGGGAGAATCAGGGTCAGAAATGAAAAGAGGAGATGTTCAGTGTTTAAAATTTATTATATAATGTTTAGGATTCTTGCAAATCAGACTGAGACCAGAAGCAGACTTGGAAATGGAGTCACATCCATGGAGACCCGATAAGCTCAATTCCTAACAGTTGAACCAACCTGCATCACCATGGGATAATTTTAAGAAGTAAAGTTCAGAAAATGATGATTTCTACTACCAAACTCACTGCTGTGATTAGCTAGAAGCCAGGCCCACTCCCCTTTTCTGGACCCCATTCCCTTCCTATTTATAATAATTAGTAGGAAAGTGCAGGTCAACCAACCGGTTTGTACAAAACTACAGAGCCAGTCACCTACAGAGTGTGCTCAATTTTTCTGATCAGCACAGTACTCTAAATAAAGAATACAATCGGGACCTGGAGGGCTTCTTGGTTTATGAACAATCACTTATAGACCTTATCCCCTGTGAGTGTAAGCATATGCAAGCACTGTGCTAAGTACTTGTTCTGTGTATTGAATGATATGGTGCTCACAGAAACTCTGGAAGATCTGCTCTGTTATTTTCATTTTTCAGTAAAAGAAGCGGGGACTAAGCAAGGTGGACTGTCTTGACTATTGTTCCATAACTGGTAGCCAGAAGAACAGTGCTGTTTCCCAGAGGTCTTGGTACTAGATGCCACGTTCTTAGGTCCCATGCTGGAATTAGGAATGAGAAAGCATAATTTCTTAGAGTGAGATAACATTGGCATGTGTAAAGGAAATGCTAATATTATCCCCTCACTCCTTTGCAATTCTGCTGAGACATACCTGTAGGTAGATCCATCTCTTTCTATAGCATCTTTATTCTGTTTTTTGTTTTTTGGTGTTTTTTTTTTTGCAGAGGTATGACTATTTGAATTTTTTTCTTTGATTTTACAAAATAGGATGATATAATATTAATTATATCAAAGCTTGCTTTTCACAGTTGATAGCCTGTCACAGAATGGGGCCCAAAAAATAAATAAATAAAAGATAAAAAATAAATAAATTTAAAAAATAAATAAATAAAAGAACAAAATAAAAGATAGGCAATAGGAAATAGAGAGCTAGATTTTGGCAAATGGGAAGAGGACCAAGAGATGGAGGGGAGAGGAGCGGGGAGAGGAAGGCAGCGTGGAAAGAAAGGCGTCCTGTAGGTGTACAAGCCCCACACGAGTGCGCACGATTCACTACAAACACGCATTGATAAAGTAAAATAAAATAAAATAAAATGATGGGGAAAATCAATGGTGTAGAAAGTGGCCACATCCTCTTCTCTGACCTGGAAAGAGATTTTTATCAGTTAACATAGAGTTAATGAGGAAGTTCAAGATGGTCTTTCTAAAAATCAGATATGTACTTATCATGGTTTTTATTTCTCACTAGTATTTTTAAAAATCTATAGCTGTGGCTGTCCTCAGTGCTATTGTTTATAGGAATCTACCAAATAGTTTCACCTCTATTTATATAATATTCACTACACTTCAGAGAGGTAGATAATAATGTTTTCTGGATCATTATTCTTTTTTAAAATTTATTTATTATTTTTATTTTAAAAAGAATAAAACAAAAGAGAACAGAACAAGGCAAATCAGAACAGAACAATGCAAGCAACACAGCACTTCACAACCAGACAACCAGACATCAACAGTAGCTACCATAATGTCTCTTTCTTTGAAATAGTTGAGCATAGCTTCACACACAGTGATGCCAAACATAACAGTGTAGTATAAAACCATTCAAAAGAATGAAAGCATTACAGGACTTCAAAACCAAATAACAGGAAATGAACAATGGCTACTTTAATATCTCATTTTTCTCAAAAAATTTGTCTATACCATCATACATAATAAAATGAAATAAACCACAACAGGATAGAACCAATCAAAACAGAAGAAAAAAAGCATGGTAGAGCTTCAAAACAAGGTGATAGTAAATCAGCAACAGCTGCCACAATGTCTTGTTTTCTTCAAAATAGCTATTTGTACCATTACACTTAATAACATCAAACAAAACAGAATAAAATCAATCAAACAAATGAATGAAAGCATTACAAGACTTCAAAGCAATATAATAGGAAACCATGACTACCATAATATATCCCATTATATTCAAAATAGCTGCCCCTACCATCTGACAGCATAAAATCTAACAAAACAAGACAGGACAAAGTCAAACCTAACAAAATTGTGTAAACAATGCAGGAGTTCAAGATAAGACAATAAGAAATTGACAGTAGTTTCCACCTTTCCCTCACAGGTACTTCCTCCCCTTTGCTCTTACATTAACTATCTTGCTTTTGGATCCCATTATCTCCTTCTACTTCTTATGCTGGAGTTCACGCGTATGAGTTTGAACTGTTTTGGCCATGAACACGATCTCCAGTTGTGTCCATTTACTGACAGGAGCCTTGTGATTATTCTACTCTATAGCCGGGTAGCTTTCCACTGCATGAAGATACCATATCTTTCTTATCCATTCTGTGGTTGATGGGCAAGTTACTCTTGTTCTTTTTTTTTCTTTTTGGTCTCTTCACGTGAAACGATTTTTTCTCTACTTTGATTTTTAGTCTATGAATTTCCTCTCCAGTTAAATGTGTTTCTTGTATACAGTGTATCAGTGGATCTTGTTTCTTGATCCACTCTCCCTGTGTTTCTTTTTATTGCTGACCTGAGGCCATCTACATTAATAGTTACAACCAGAATACATTGGTTGGTCTCTGCCCTGCTCTCCTCCCATTGTTGGCCCTCCACTTTTCCCCTTCATTCAATTGCCTGTCCTGTTTGGCGATCCTCCTCTGCTGCTGTTCCTGGAATCATGGTCATTCTTATCTCTCTAGAATATCCTTCAGCACTCTCTGTAGGGTTGGTTTGGTGGTCATGAGTTCCTTTAGTTGCTCTTTATCATGAAAGTATCTTATTTTTCCATCAATTTTGAAATATAGTTTTGCAGGGTACATCAATCTGGGTTGGAAGTTGCTTTCTTTCAGGGTTTGAAACACTTCAATCCAAACTCTGCTGCTGGTTTTCCTTTATAGGTGATGTCTCTTTTCTCTAACAGCTTTTAATATTGTATTCTTGTGCTGAATTTCTGGGATCTTGAACATCCTTTTAATTTCATTTGCGTTGACCCCTGCTTCTTCACCTGTACTTATCACTCTTAAGTTGTGCTTCTTTGCATCATCTTGCAGCTGTTGAGTTGTTATTTCCTAATTCCATGTTATTTTTAAGAGATCTTTCCTTTCACAATCACTAGCTGCAATCCTATCTTCAAGGTTTGAAAGTCTATCTTTAGTCTCTTTCAAGTTTGGTTTTGCCAGATTTAGATTGAATTTTTAATTTCCTGCATCTCTCTTTGAATCTGTTTCATGCATTGTAATTCCTTTCTATATTCATTCAAGGTTTCCATCATTTTCCTATGCTCCTCTTGTTTGTCTATGTCTTCTTTAGACCTGCTGAGCAATTCTTTCAGTATGTTTGTGGTTTCTTCTTTTACCTGAGACCTTATTTCTGATTTGACCGCTTTTACAGTCTCATGAAGCTGTTTCCTTACTTCAGTTGCTATATTCTCAGAGATTTCAGGGGTGTGACTTCCATTTTCTTCCATGACTGTATCTCTCAGATACAGTCTGGAGGTCTGAGACTGCCTTTTGCTCCTTCATCTTGACATTCTCCTGGGTTCCTCCCAACAAGTTGGTTGTGGGGTCCCAGGCACTTTCCACATTGTCTGTCCCTAGGCAGTGTAGGGGGATGGGACAGGCACCTGGGTTCCTCTAATTCCAGATTTACAGGGAGGTAGCAGGGCATGGAGCCGGCTTCTCCAGAGCTGTGCCGCTACATCGTGGCTTTGCTGATGATCAGGGTGCATGGAGGTGGAGCTGCTTTTCTCAGCCTCTGTGTCGACACTGGGACTCCCACGATAGTGGCAGACACACCAGGGTGTGTTTGTCTGATTCTGCTAGTGGGTGATGGCGGCCTGAGGGAACCAAAGGCTTCCAGTGGTGACCTACTGATGCACAGGGCTTACCTGGCTGAGTGTCCCTGCCCCTGCTGCCTGTCTGTAGGAAGGACCCTTCTGGTGGCAGCTCCCTGAGAGTGAAGGCAGATCTGCTGGTTCTCTCTGCCCCTGCTGGCCTCCTGCAGGATGTGGCCTTTTGGTGGCAGCACACAGCCCACAGAGGTGGATCTGTCCGTCTCCCTCGACCCACACTGGGCACAGAGAAGAAAGAGCCTTCTGGTGGCAGTGCTCGGCAGGCAGAGGCTGATCTCCTGGTTCTCTCGGCCCACACTGGGCATGCAGAGCAAAGGGCCTTCCGGTGGTGGTACCCAGCAGGCAGAGGCAGCTCTCCTGGTTCTCTCAGTTCACACTGGGTGCACAGAGGAAAGGAGTTTGTAGAGGTTTCAGTCCATAATTAGCTGGCTCCAAGGCAGGTGGCACATGGCAGAGGGGCAACAGTTCATAGTGGGGGAAGACAGCAAAAACAATGAGAGATAGAGACCTTGGATCATTATTCTAAATATAACCTTTAATAAATTCAGAACTGATTGTATTATTAAAATCAGAACTGATTATCTTAAAAGTTTAATAGACAAAGTAGTTTGAAACAAGACTATAGATTTCATTGCTTTTTTTTCCTAACAAAATCTTATTTTTTCCTCAATACTAGTATATTTTGCTTGAACTCCTATAAAATGTTCAGATGAATAATGACTCCAAAGCCAACAGAAGCTATTGTCTTTATATTTATGATTTTTAAGGTCTCCCTCATATATTTTAAAATTATTCTGTAAGAATTCTGAAAAGGTAGTTGAATATTTTTAAGAAGTATGAAAATCTTAGATGCTTTTTTTGAGGAATGTGGTGTTTACATACCTAACTAAACAGGTTTTTTTGCATGCTTGAATAACATATTGGTATTTTAAATATGATTGAAATAGAACAGCCAATGTATTAATTTTGCCTAAACAAGATGTTTCCTCATGTAAGGAATAACTTTATAGGTAATTTTCTGTGAAAAGAATTTCTTTGATTTATTTAATTATTAATATTCAGTAAAAATTTGTCTTTTATTCCTTGAAAAGACATTTAAGGTGAATTAATCAATAAATATTTCTTAATTATATCCAGCTTAAGGATATTTGCCCTAAATTTGTTGCGATCCACCCTGAGGCAAGATTTAAAAGTGGATGTTGAAATAGTAAATAAAAAGAGCAAAATTTAAAAGTAATGCTTCCATAAAGCACAGAAACTTGAAGACTAAGGATTTTTTGCAACTCATTAATAGGCAATTAATATTTGGGTCTATATATACAAACAGGGAAAGGAATACAAAAGGGTAAATAGAAAATTATTTGGCAGGTGGATTTATCACTACTGGGAAATAAACTCAAATGAAAGAATAGTAGGTAGGAAAAGTCTTCGAGGTTCTAGTATGACCCCATAAACAAGATCCATTTGGCACAGATAACAAGAGAGAAAATGGGTAGATAGAGTGTTTGCTAACATTTTGTGGTTTTGACATGAAAGAAAAACAATATAAATTGTATGATGATATTGCATTCAAACCAGTGCCAAAACCACTTCCTTCTTATCCAGAATTATGGAAACTATTCAGAAAGAATTAAAGAAAATGAGGGAATGCAGATGCTAGAGGTCGTGTGTGTGTGTGTGTGTGTGTGTGTGCGCAAATGAAACCTTGATCTATGTAAGCCAAAACAAAATTTATTGTCTACTACTATGTTTTCATCAGGGCTTTTCCACAGAAGTTACATTTCTGGACCTTATATCAACTTTTTATTGATTTTTAAAGTGAGAGTTTACAACCTGACCAAAAAAATGTTTGCACAGGACGGTTTTAATGAACACAGACAGTCATAACTCCTATACTTATTTTTTGAGGTTGTTCGATAATGTTTCTGCCTTAATAACCATTAGCAGGGATGTGGATGCAGGCACATTTCCACTGTTGTTTGCGTGTACCAACACCAGCTCAGCCTTTGTTCCCTGGAATTCTGCTCTTTGTCCAACTGAGTGGTAACTGGAAATGCATTAGTGAATAGAAAGGACTCTTGACCTTAGGCTTGCTGGCTTATGTGGAAACTGCAAAGGGTCTGTGATTGCCAGATACAACTCCACAGAGAAGGCTAGAGGAGTGGCGTGAGATACGGCTGTGGAGTTGGAAGACAAAGACCAAATCATCATGTTTCTGAAAATTCAAGGGCTATGGGTTTGGGACGTGACACTGACAGTAAAGTTTACCAACAGACCACTCCTCAGCAGTACGGAAAAGGGACAGCAGGCCCTGCTTTAGGGCCTCTCTGTCATCACACTGTCATTGTGAGGGTTCTTAGGACATGGAGTTAGAAGAACTGAGTAATTATCTGGAGTGAGATAAAGGGAATATGCGAGCTGTGAACTGAAGAGCCACGTTCCTTAAAGCAAATCAAAGTAATACAGGAATAATCCAAGTTATTAACAGTGCCCTTAACTGCTAGCAGAACAAAATAAACTTGACTTTTAAACACAGAGCTCCAAATTTTGAAAAGTCATGAATTTTTTTTGTAAGTTGCAATTTAAAAGTACAAAAATTTTACCAAGAAGACAATAAGAGAACGTTAGATAAAGTAAGAAACAAATTTTTAGGGACCAGTGATACTGGAGTTATCAGATAAAGACTATTAAGTATTTGAAATGTTCAGAGAAGTAAAAGATAGAACTTAAAAAAATCTGACCAACCTCAAAATAAAATTTAATTGTTGAAATAAAAACTCATCAAGTGACACAGGGTGGACTGGTCACGGTTATATAGAGCTAGCCTGGCATCATTGGTACCAGAATGGCACCCAGGAATAGGGCTTCCCACACAGCCTCTCAGAGCTAGGTAAGGGAAGAGGCTTTCAGGCTAGGAAAGATGTGACATGCAGTGCACAGACACTCAGTAAATATTGAATTGCCTGACTTTTTGGGTACTTTCTTGTGAGTTTACCTAAAACATAAATATTACTTAAAGGAAGGTGTACAGCTGGCCTCCATGTTTCTTTCGAAGCTTATTTGATAACTTTCAGAGGTTTAATCAACATCTGCTGTAGTGTTTTATGATCTGCTATTCTACAAAATATAACATATATATCTCAGTTTATTTATTTATGTGTTTATTTTTACAACTGATTTTTTATTTTTAAAAAGCAAAACAGAAACAAGGGTACAAATAATATGGAATTTCAAAAAAAAGCAAGAAATCAACATTAGCTAATATATTACACATTGTTATCTTAGAAACAGTGGCTCAAGTTATAAAAAAGCATAAAACATAAACAAACAATCAAATAATGGCAGCACAAACTATTCTTTTTGATGAACTAATAGAGAATTCGCAGTATGGTTAGCCATCGTGCACACTTATACATATGGTATATGTGTATACCTACAAGTTATTCTTTCCTTTTGAGTACTTTCTTTCCCTTTCATTATTACAATATCTATTGTACATTTTGTATCTTATTATTCTTTCAGTTTTATTATTATTATTATTATTATTATTATTATTATTTATTTTTTACACTAGAGACAATACAATATTTACAAATATGAGTCTGATTTATTTTACTTATGAGTATAGTCTCAAGTTGCCTCCATTTACTTGTAAAAGCCTCAAGATCATCCTTTTTTATAGCTGAAAAATATTCCATTGTATAAAACTACCACATCTTTTTCATCCACTCTGCAGCTGATGGGCATTTTGGTTGTTTCCAAGATTTAGCTATTACAAATTGTGCTGCTATAAGCATGGGTGCACATATATTGTTGTGATGACATTTTCATTTTTCCTGGGAAGATAACCAGGAGGAAAATATCTGGATTGAATGGGACTTTCAATCCTAGTTTTTTGAGGAATCTCCATACTGATTTTCACAGTGGCTGCTCTAGTCTGCACTCCCACCAACAGTGGAGAAGAGTTTCTTCTTCCCCACAGTCCTACCAACATTTGTTATTGGTTGATTTCTTGATGACAGCTATTCTTTCTGGAGTGAGATGAAATCTCAGTGCTGTTTTAATTTGCATCTCTTGAATGACCAGTGATGGTGAACATTTCTTCATGTATTTATTTGCCATTTGTATATCTTCCTCTGAGAACTGTATGTTCATCTCAGATGCCCATTTTTGGAGGGGGTCTTTGAATTTGGGGGCTTGATGTTTTTCAGTTCTTTATATGTTCTGGATATAAGTCCTTTGTCTGAGGGATTTTCAGCTAAAATATTTTCCCATTCAGTGTGTTTTCTTTTCACTCTGTTGGTGACTTCTTTTAAAGTGCAAAAACCTTTTAATAAGATGAGTTCCCAGTTGTTGATTCTTTGAAGTACTTCCTGTGCAGTTTGTGTTTTGTTCATGAACTCTTTGCCTACCTGTGTCTCCAAGATTTCTACCTACTTTGTCTTGCAGTAGATTTAGTGTTCCTGTTTTAATGTTTAGATCTTTGATCCATTTTGACTTTAGTGCATGGTGATAGGCATGGGTCTAGTTTCAGTCTTCAAGGTATGGAAAGCCAGTTTTCCCAGCACCATTTATTAAAGAGGCTATCCTTCTTCCAGTGAACATGTGTAGCACCTTTGTCAAATATCAGGTGGCTTAGTGTCTTTGTAGTTGTGTTTTCATCTTCTAATCTGTTCCATTGATCCTCAGGTCTATTTCTTTGCCAGTATCATGCTGATTTTATCACTGTGACTTTGTAGTATAATTTCAAGTCAGGAATTGAGGTGCCTCCTGCCTTGCCTTTGTTGCCCAGAATTGCCTTTGCTATTCTAGGTTTCTTCTGTTTCCAAATGAATTTCAGGAATGGTTTCTCTACATCTGTAAGGTATGTCAATAGTAATGATTTGGACTGTACTAAATATCTATAATGGTTTTGGGAGTATGACCATTTTCATAATGTTGGTTTTTCCTAACCAAGTGCAAGGGATATCTTTCCATTTTCTAATATCCTTTTCAATCTTCTTTTTAAAAATTTTATTTTAAAGAACAAGACAGAACAAAGCCAATCAAGACAATGTAGTGAAATTGGTACAGAACTTTACAGCAGGATACTAGGATAATAGTAATAGGTACCATAGTATATCTCATTATCTTCACAATAGTTTTCCATTCAATCAGGTACAGCAAAATCAAACCAAAAGCAGAACATTATAAAACCAATCGAGAGAGAATACTGAATAGAGCAAAACAATCATAACAAAATAAAACAGTGAAAACATTTGCCTTCAAACAGAAGATAGAAGGAAATCCCCCCTATTTGCTATATTGCACAGAGTCATCACCCCAAGAGATGCTCAGCCCTCTGTCCCCTGTTGTAATGGGGATGGGGTAGGGGGCTGGGATGTGTGATTCTCAGCCCACGCACTGGTAGGCTCCTGGCAGCCACTGACTGGTTCTCCTCCTGGTACGTACCAGGGTGCTTACCAAGAGGGTCAATCTCCTTTTTTAGAGTAGTATAATTTTCAGCATATAGGTCTTTTACATTTTTGGTTAAGTTTATTCCAAAGTATTTCATTTTTTTGGATGCTATTGTGAAAGGTGATATTTCCATAATTTCTCTCTCAGTGAGTTTGTTGTTTGTGTACAGGAATGCTATTTTGAGTGTTAACTTTGTATCTAGCTACTTAATTTATTAATTCTAGAAGTCTTTTGATGGAATTTTGAGGTCTTCTATATAGAGTACCATGTCATCTGAAAATAGTGATAATTTAACTTCTTTCTTTCCTATCCTTAGATTCCTTTTATTTCTCTCTCTTGTCTGATTGCTCTGGTTAATGTTTCTGGAACTCTATTGAATAGGAATAATAGTGGACATCTTTGCTGTGTTCCTGATTTTAGAGTGAAGGCTTTCAGTTCTTGCCTATTTAGTATAATGTTGGCTGTTGGTTTGTCATAGATGGCCTTTATCAGATTGAGGTAGGTACCATCTATTTAGAGTTTCTGTAGGGTTATATAATGAACAATGGTGGACTTTATCAAAAGCTTTTTTTGCATCTATTGAGATGATCATGTGACTTTTGTTTTTTACTCTTCTGATGTGGTGTATTACATTTATTGATTTGTGTATATTAAACCATCTCTGCATTCCTGGAATAAATCCCACTTGGTCATGATGTATAATCTTCTTGATGATTTGCTGCATTCTATTTGCCAGAATTTTATTGAGAATCTTTGCATAAATGTTCATTAGTAAGATTGGCCAATAGTTCTGCTTTTTGGTTGGGTCCTTCTCTGGTTTGGGTATTGGACTAATACTTGCCTCCAGAAATGAGTTAGGGAGGATTGCTTCCCTTTCAACTTCATAAAAGAGTTTGAGGAGTATTGGCATTAAATATTCCCTAAGTTTCTTATAGACTTAAGCCATGAATCCATCAGGACCTGGGCTTTTCTTTGTTAATAAGTTTTTAATCTCATTGTCAATTTTAGTAGCTGATATGGGGTTATTCAGAATGGATATAGCTGGGCCAGGGATTTAGCTCAGTGGCATAAATGCCTGCCTGGCAAGCGCAAGGTCATGAGTTCAATCCCCGGTACTGCAAAAAAAAAAAAAAAAAAAAAAAAAGAATTGATATAGCTTCTTGATTGAGCTTTGGTAGTTCATAGGTTTCCAGAAATCTGTCCATTTCCTCTGTGTTTTCTACTCTATGTGAGTAGAGATTTTCAAAGTAGGTATTTATGATGTTTTGAATTTCCATGGAATCTGTAGTAATTTCTCTCTTTTCAGTCATTATTGCATGAATTTGACCTTTTTGTTTCTTTTTCTTGAAAAAATTGGCTTAGAGGTTTATCAATTCTGTTTGTTGTCCCAAAAAAACTTCTTGATTCATTAATTCTTTGTAATTTTTTTAGTTTCAATTGCATTAATTTCTGCTCTGATCTTTACAATTTCCTCTCTTCTATGAGCTTTGGGTTTTACTTGATTTTCTTTTTCTAGAAGCTTGAGATGGAGCATTAGGTTGTTTATCTGTGCTCTTTCTGTTTTCTGGATGGGACAATTTATTGTGATATATTTCCCTCTTAGGACTGCTTTCATTGTATCTCACAGGTTTCAGTATGTTTTATGTGTATTTTCATTGAATTATAGGTATTGCTTAATTTCTTCTTTTATTTCACTTGTAACCCATTGATTGTTCAAGAGGTTTTTATTTAATTTCCATGTATTCATGCAGATTTTGCAATTTCTTTTGCCATTAATTTCTAATTTCAGTGCACTGTGGTCAGATAATATAGAGGGGGTAATTTCAACCCCTTTATATTTACGTAAGAATGTTCTATGGGCTAATATATGGTCTATTTTAGAGAATGTCCCATGTGCAGTTGAGAAGAATGTGTATTCTGATGTGGTTGGATGGAACACTCTGTGAATGTCTGCTAACTCCATTTGCTCACAGGTTTGATTCAGTTCTGTTATTCCTTTGGTGACTTTTTGTCTATCTCTTTGTGACAATGGGGGTATTAAGTTCCTCTGTTACAATTGTATTGTTGCTTTTTTGGCTTTTCATATCTATTAGTAGTTGTCTTATATAGTTGAGTGTAGCAGTATTTGGTGCATATATATTTATGATTGTTAGCTCTTCTCCTCTTCCTCCTCCTCTTCTTCCTCCTCCTCCTCCTCCTCCTCCTCCTCCTTCTTCTTCTTCTTCTTCTTCTTCTTCTTCTTCTTCTTCTTCTTCTTCTTCAGTACTGGGGATCGAACTTACAACCTTGTGCCTGCCAGGCAGGCCCTTAAGCCACTGAGCTAAAGCTCCAGTCCTAGCTCTTCTTCTTGAATAATTCCCCTGACAAGTATGCGGTCAACTGCTTTATCTCTTTTGATCACTTTTGGTTTGAAGTTCATCTTGTCTGCAAATAGAATAGCTACCTCTGTTTTTTTTCTGGGTCCCTGTCACATGGAATATTGTTTTCCATCCTTTGGATTTTAGTCTATAAGTTTCCTTTTGAGTCAGATGTATTTCCTGTACAGAGCATATTGTTGGATCCTGTTTCTTTATAGATTCTGTCAATCTATTTCTTTTAATAGGTGAATGAGGCCATTTACATTGATGGATGTAACGAATATGTACTGGCTTAACTTTCTCATGCTGTTTACCTGCTGTTGTTTTTCTGTTTTTCTCACATGTTTAATTGTTTTCCCAGTCTGATGGTTTCTTTCTGTTGTTGTTCTGGAAATTGCAGTCATTTTTATCTCTATCTAGTATGTCTTTCAATACTGTTCCTAGGGTTGGTTTGGTGGACATGAATTTCTTTAGCTGTTCTTTGTCATGGAAGTATCTTGTTTCTCTATTAAATTTCAAAGACAGTTTTGCTGGGTTGAAATCTGGGTTGAAAGTTGTTTTCTCTCAGGGCTTGAAATACCTTACTCCAAGTTTGTCTTGACTTGAGGGTTTGTGCTGAAAAGTCTGCCGTGATTCTAATGGGCTTTCCTTGAACAATGAGTTGTATCTTTCCTCTAACAGCTTTTAGTATTCTGTTTTTTTGCTCTGTGTCTGGGATCTTAATTATCAAATGTCTGAATATAGACTTATGTTAGTTGTGACTGTTTGGTGTTCTATATGCCTCACTTCTTTGTACATCAAATTCTTTCCCCATGTTTGGGAAATTTTCTGCTATTACTTCTGTAAATAGTTTGCCAATGTCATTCACATTGACTCCTGCATCTTGGTGATGCCTATTAGTCATATGTTGCTTCTCTTGGCATCATCTTGAAGTTGTTGAATTGCCATTTCATGCTGCCTTGTTATTTTTTAAAGTTCTATCCTTTCGTGATTGCTAGCTGTGATCCTGTCCTCAAGGTTCAAAAGTCTATCCTCAGCTTCATTTAAATGGTTAGTGCCAGCATTCAATAGAATTTTTTTATTTCTTGGATATCTCCTGAAATTTGTTTCATGTATTCTATTCTTTTCTATATTGTTCATTCAAGGCTTCTGTCATTTTCCCATACTCCTGTAATTTTTTAATCTATGTCTTCTTTACCTATGCTGAGCAACTCCTTTATTAAGGTTGTCATTTCTGTCTTTACATTTCAGATTTAATGTTCTCTGTTTCAATGTCTCTTATACTTGTTCCTGATGAACTAGATGTTTGAGATTAAATTCTGCTTTTTCATTTTGTTATTTTCACCTCTTGGGCTAATATTTGGTCTTTCAGTCCCACTGATTTCAACTGTCAGTAGTGTGTATCTTAGGGTCCTACTGTGTGGTTGATGTTTGTCTGATTAACATATATATCTTAAAACTGGAATGAGTAGGAAAAGTGTACATTGAAAATGCCATGTCTGTAGTGAAAATATCATTTTGAGAGTCTAATTATTATCATTAGAGTGAGGAGCTCAGAACAATGCTATAACCATTTTTGTCATCACCTAGGTTTCTTTTCTAGGTAATATATCCCTTTGATTTAATTTCTTCCTTGTCTAAAAAAGGAAGTGGGTAAAGAGCAGTTTTTATTATCTATTTTCAATTATCACAATCACATCACCATAAAAAATAAGATAAGAAACATCTCAACTACAATGTTTTCTCAAGAGTGAGCTACAATATTGGCATGTTCATCATTATCTGGCATAAAACATTCAAATATACTTTACTATCCTTTAAGATCAGCAAAGATTATGTTGTTGGAGGGTAAAGAAAACAGCGTTTTATCTACTTCTTCATTTTTTTGGAATCACAACTTTTATTAGTTGAATCATGGGGGAAATAATACAGGCTTATGATTCCTGGCTCTCTCCTTTGTCTATATGGGCCTCATCCGCTGATCTTGGGTTATTGTTACTTTATTGCTCTCTAAATATAGGTTTGGAACCATGAATGAAATTCTGGATCCAGAAAAACTTTGAAATCTGCTACTGACATGTATTTTTAAAATCTGAAGGATTAAACAATAGTAAAGATGATGTCCAAATCATCAGAGGACACATTTCTCATTTGAAAACAAATGGCATCCTTCTTCAATAATCTCTGTTGGCATGGTATTATTCTTCAGAGAAGATCAAAGTGCCGTCTTTTAAACTAAGATTTAATAGAAAATGTAGAGAAAATTGGAGAAAGCTATTTTTCTATTTTATTCTGTTTTATCCTATTTTAAAGAGAATAAAACAGAATAAAACCAATCAAAACAAACCAGTATAAGAAATGCAGGACTTCAAAACATTGTGAAGTTGATAATAGTTACCATAATACCTTTTGAGGCCTTCAAATAGCTTCAGATAATTTAGGACATGGTAAAAATCAACCAGAGCAGAATAGAAACAAGAAAAAAAGAACAATGAATGCAATACAAGATTTCAAAACAAGCCAATAGCAAATCCAAATCGCTACCATAATATATCTTGCTATCTTTGAAACAGCTTCTCCTGCTATCAGTTTTAACAGATTCAAACAAAACAAAAGAGAATGAAACCCTGTGGCACCCTTTTCCGTCCATGCTGCGTCCTAATCCATCCACGCCTTGTGACAAGGTCCATGGGTGGAGGAGAGTGCTTCAAGGAATCGCTTCTCCAGGAAAAGGACACCGCATGTGGGAATTGGGCACGGGGATCTTGGAATGTTTTGTACTGATAATTGTAATTTGTGTAATTCACACATATATATTTTTATGTAATACTCAATATGAAATCAAAAATAGAAACTCCAGAGGAGTTACTAGAAACCTTCTAGATAACCCCTTTGTGAAAACTAATTGTGAAATTTTACCTTCTGTGAGTAGTATGAGAGAGTTTATACAAAAGCTTTAAATGAAAGAGCTCATGGAGGAGGATTTACAAAATTTCTGTGAGACAACTGCCCCAAGACAGGTGCTGTCCTACAGGCAGCCAGAGACAAACAACTAGGACACATATGTTACGCCACCGGCCGCCTAAGACAGGCACAGGACCAATTGCTGTCCTGCAGGCCCATGACAGGTAAGGCCTGGTTGGGTTCATATGAAGAGTCCTTGAACCAAGACAGGCGCTGTCCTCACAGGGCCTGCCATACTCTCATAAAGTGATAAGGGAGGAGATGTAGGGAGCGGCGTGATAGCTTCACAGCTGCCGCTCCATCTCTCCCTCCTGTGGGCATCCAGTGCGTTGGCTTACATTTCCCAAGCTAATTAAGTAACAAGATTAAAATGTTACAAAGGTGAAAAAAGTTAATTAACACATATTGTTTAAGATTATCCCTGCCTGGCCCTAAGCCTGGGATGCTTCCTGCTTGGGGTTTAAGTTACTGCCAAAAGTTAACAAATATATACTCCAGCTTCTAAAAATAAAATAGATTCAGATTCACTCACATACTGGAGTGCAGTGTCTTCTGTCTCTCACTCGCCGACTCCCTGACCACCTTTGGGACCTCTGAGCCCTGCCGCAGCTGGACTCCGGCAAAACCCAACCCAACAAAACAATGGGAATGATGTAGGACCTCAAAACAAGACCATAGGGAATCACAATGGCTGCAGCCCTCAGAAGGAGACACCCCCCCCCAGATGCCACACTGCTACCGCTGTCCTCTGAGCCTATGATCAGACTGCTTGCCCTGGACCTGCAGTGTTAGTGAAACACCAGAGCACCTCAGGCATCCCATTGCATTTCACCTCCATGGTTATCACCACAGCCTGTGTTTCTCGTGGGAGTGTGGGGGGTTGGTACCTCTTGCTTGGCAGCCCATGTGTTGGAAGGGGCTAGAGTCCAGCTGTTCCCAGGTCGGCAGTGGCCTGCCCACGATGCTGGTTTCCAGACTGGGCTTGTTTGCAGGTGTGACCATTGTTCTCTCTCCCCCAGTCCATCAATGGCTGAGACAGCTGTTTTTAAATTTTGTTTTGTGTTGATTTTTTTCCCCTACCAACTAGCTAATTTGAAATAGTGGAAAAGTAGCTTTCAGATTTGAACTTGGAATAATGAAGACCTTTGAGGATTATTTTCCAGCGAGCTGGGATGGTACAGGAAGTGTGTGCAGTTGGTGCTGCTTACATGGTGGAGGGAGTCAGGATGGTAAGGACAGTGGTTCCAGAGTGTTTGTCCACTTGCACATGTTCTCACATCACACGGACTGGAACAAGGGAACCGTAATCAGTGGGAATGATCTTAGGTTCTCTTTCATGCTGTCTGCCCACAAGCAATCAGCATGACAGTGCTCTGGGACACTCGCTGGAGACGAAGTATTCCCTAGGGTAAAGAATGTACTGTGCAGTCAGGATCTTAGTGTGGTTCTGTGTTGGCAACAGAAAAACTATACAGGTCCTAGAACTAAGGGTGTAAATGGTGTTGGTCCTGCTTACCAGTGAATCCTTAGGGAGTTTGTGCTTCTCATTTCTACAACTTTAGGTTATGGAAGTTTAAGGGTCTTTATACTGAAAGATGAGTTATTTCTACCCAAAACACTGCAGGTGTCCCGTGAATCATAAGCTAGTTCTACCTCACCCTCTACATTTCATACTCTTTGTTACAAGGGGTCAGTAACCAAGAAGGTGTGACTGATGCTGGTCATTATAAGGAAAAAGGTGACCAGTAACCCAGCTGGGTTCTCTGTGTGTTTGCTTGTTCAACTTGGGTGTGGATGGCTGGGGTAGCTGTCATGGTCTAAGAAGGGCATGAGGGACAGGAGCTAGGGCTTCTCAGTCTTTGTCATACCACCAAGGAAGCTATTAAGAATAGCATAAATGCTAGTGGAAAATGAGGGAAATCAGGAATTCAGAGAAATTGGAGGAAGGTGAGTATTAGCTATAGTTCTCAGTGGAGGCAGGGGCAGAAATTTATCCCATTGACTATTCTCCCAAGGGCCCTCAAAGCAGAGGGGTCTTCAAAGTCCTAAGAGAGCTGCATCCCCAACTAAAAATAGTGGATTGCAGTGCTTCAAGTTATGGACTACAGTGAACATGGGGAAACACTGTCCAGATGACCCAGATAAAGGACTCATACCCCATTGTCAACAGACAGACTCCCCACTCTTAACTCCTAAGGGTTTGCGTCAGCTGCAGGATGGCCTCTCTCAAAGGTGTATTCATCCAAGGACTAAATGAGGCAAAGGTACAACAGTCTAGCCAGTCACCTCTGCAAGGGCCATTTATACTGCAAGCTTCTTGCTAGATTAGCTGAGGGCTTGCTGTGCCTGCATTGCAGCTTGGATTTTCCTACCCAGTTCTACTTCTTTACCCTTATGTTCACAAATACTGATTATCAATAAATATCCTGCATGCCAAACTCCACCTCCATGTCTGCTTCTGAATAACCTGACCTGCAACAGCTGCCAAAGATAACTTTATTAGTGATACACAGCAAATCAAAAGTGGTTCTCGAATCTCCATGATTCTGATTTCAATTGGCACCTCATTATGACCTCAATATAGATTCTCTAAATTCCATTAAAATAATGGAATTATTTTAGATGTAGATGTAGCAAAGAATGAGAATGCATGAAACAGACCAAAATCTTGCTATGTTAGGAAGTTTTAGACTGCAAGGCTAATGAAACTAGATTAAAGAACCAGGTTGGTACAACTGAGAATCTTGCATAGCTTGACAGGTGTGGCAAAATGTCAGTTGATACATCCTGTATAATCATAGCAGAGTTATATGGCCCACTCTCATCGCAGCCAGTCTTTCTTGTTTATGAGATGAAAGAAATCACTGAAATAAATTAGCAAGCTTTACTTTGTTGCACACCAAATGCTCAACCTGCTACAGAGTTTGGGGAAAGGTATATGGAGTAGACCATTGACACCTACTAGATGCTGAGTATTGTTTGGGGGTTGTTGTCTGAAGTCCTTCTGAAGACTTAATAGATGCTCTTGACCTCACAAACATACACATTCTATGTTAACATAAAACTGAAGCTCATTTAGAAATCCAGAGGTCATTTCTTAAAGGGTGCTCACAAAGGAATTTTGATCATAAAATTTTGAAATTTTACATGTAATTTCCCAACATTAGATATTTTTAGAAGCCAATGCTGAATTAAGCAATTATCAACTAGATGCTATTTTCTACTTGGCACTTTTATCTATTTTTATTGGATTGCATTAATATGTATAAAGAGCTTAAAACCACACAGGATTTTAAGTTCTACCAGGGTGCTATTCATTGTGGTTAGTGGGAGCGGGGAAGAAGCTTGCTGTTAATTCTTCTTCTCAATGAAGACTAAACTGAACTTATTTTTTTATAGAACAACTTGAAAATTCAGTTTTAAATTTCATGCTCTGCTGAAATGGTCCATTTTTCAGAGCAGAGTACAGATATGAGATAATACACACTGCTGAGTCAACTTCGTAATAGGTTGTGGTTACTCCATGGGGAACTATGGGGCAGGTTCGGTGGCCTGCACCTCAATTCTGTGGTTCTTGACACAAAACCAGAAAGTATAGATTCATTGGATTTCATTTCTTGTGATTCATGTGAAGTAATTTTGAACAGTAACCCTTAAGTTCTTCAAAATTCAAATTGAAAGTAGGAATATGCCACTTACTGAAACTTCAAAGTTTACACGAAGCTTTCTTTATGAAACAGATTCGGGTGGTATCTTCTCCCAACATAATGTTTAAGAAAAAGAATTCCTAGCTTAAACTCAAAACTGAAACAGTACTACTAAGACACAGAAGAACTTTTACTGAAGAAAACCCAGACAGGATCCAGTTCATCAATGGGAAGAGGTAGAGATTAATGGTGTTAATGAGATGCTACTTGACTTTAATCACTTACTTAGCTTTTTCCTATTGAAAAGGTCTACGATATATGATCTATATAGGAACATTTGGAAATAAAATGAGTTTCCAAAGGCTTTAAAATTATTCAGAGGCAAGGAAAAAGAATTGACAAAACAAAACAAAGCAAAACAAATGCTCACAAACAAAAACCACGATATTCACTTTCACCTCTCAAGAGAAAAAGAAGCAACCAAATTGTTACACTGTAATTGGATTTTCTCCAGAACGTTCAAGAGTAACCCTTGTTTTTGCAAAATGTGCATGTGTCATTAATCATAACCTAGGAACTCTGTCTCACCTGAAACCCAAAAGATCTTCCTTTGGCTATGGTCCAAATAAATTCTAAATGGTAAAGAACATATAGTTTTAAATTCCCTTTGTGTTATTATTGACCTACCTCTGAAAAAAATCCATAAATAAATTTCACTTATTTAAGTGATGAACATTATATCATGCTAGGACTTTTTCCCATTGTTATCAGTAGCATATTCACACTCTCTTCAGAGATCTCAGTGGATATCCTGAGACACAAAGCATCCAATTTAGTTAAAATCCTTTGAGGATGCTCTGGGCCCAATAGCCAGAGTGCCAAGACTCACTGCAGGATTTTAGCCAGAAGGTGCTATGTTCTTACCTTGCAAGGCCCCAGGGGTGGCCTACATGATCTCTGAAGAATTATGCCTGCTCATGTGGTTCTCCAAGGACCGTGCTGAGATAGACATTTCTCTAGTTCCAGAAACAATGACATTGGGAATTTGGCTACTGTCTCTCGCAAGGGAAAGGTACTGGATATAGCAAAAATATTTTAATCTTCCATCATTAAGCCTGTGTGTCCTGTAACCTGCAGCTTCCTCTAGTCACATTTTGTGTATTTTTATAAACCATATACTTTGAACTTGCTCTCAAAACTTTGTCAAGATGGTTCATACACACTTAAGAAATAAAACAAATAATATGGACCATTAATATTTTGTTGAAAGCTACTCTATTTTAGAACATAATTTTGCTTTATTATTTTAATACATAAAAACTCCATATGATCAATTTTGTCACAAAAATCTCTCACAGTCATCTTAATTAGTAATTGCTCTTAATAATTTGGCAACCTGTGCTGGGGATTTGGCAAACATATTGTGACCAAAGATGTGCCTTTGAGCTCCTGTCCTGAGGTTTATTCCACATGCAAAGATATCTCAGTTTGTCCCATTTTTCCACACTGTGTCACAAAGTTGCTCTAAGCATATCTCTTCATTCCCTAAACTTTATTTCCTTACAGAAGCATTGGGAAGGCAGTCATAAGAGAAAAGTTTCAATGCTGAAAGTCCATGCTTAAATATTGCTTTCACAGGAACCTGTGCCAGGATGTCCACACAGACCTCTGTTTCTGGCTGTTCTTTGTGCACTGCACAAGCAGCCCGAAAGTTGCACAGCACTTTGGTGGGATTTCTTGATAACAGGAACGCGATATGTGGGGCAGCCTTGCCACCTTGATTTATGAGGAGGCACAGTGTCTTTCGAGACCAAAAACCACCTAGGCCTGCAGTTTGAAAAGTGATGAAATGCTCTTGCCCCAGACAAGTTTGTAGATTTGTGGAATATACTGTCTGTGCTCAGCATATTATGACAGAAGTGCAGCAAAGTGAAATAGATTGAATGGATTGCTTTTATCCACCCCAGACAGAAAGATTTCCCTCTCTTCTCTGGCTTGCAGTCTGTGTTATGACAGTATGGGCTTCAGCCTTGATTCATGCACAATTAACGTTCCTTTGGTATAAGGATGGAAATTGCATTTATTTCAAGTCCCAAATAAATGTCAGTCTACCTTCACCCTGGCTAAGTGTGGTATAGCATTTAGGTGCTCAGTGTTATTTACATGAGTCTTAAAATTCTTAGTTGTGTTACTAATGTGGGTCAAGATATTGATTTCTCTGCTTTCAGATGTAGGTGGCTGTTTGCTACTCAGCTGAGCTACTTTGCATGCTCACAGTTTGCTGCTTTTGCTGCTGAGCAGTGAAAACCAAAGAGGATCTCCTACTCGTCATGAGTCTGTTCCAATTACTGTGAGGCTATTAGTTGCATGGTTCAGATCTGGGCAAAGAGAAAGAAAAATAATGACTTTCATCACTACATGGGTCCTGCTTCCCTCTCCAAGCTTACACACAACAAGCACGCAGTGTTTTCAAAAGAGACTTTGCCATGTATTGTAGTATGAGTTATCAAGAGTGGTATCTGCAAACCTTTCCCTGTGCCCCAACCTTGCTGTTAACCACTGTTCTCTCCTGTAGTAACCAGCTCAGTGCTGGGATGATGAAGTGGGATTTGCTTTAACTGTGTATTTTGAACATTGAAAAACCCATGATTAGTCAGAGTACAGAGATTGTGATAGAGCACAATTTCACAACGTAAACAAACAAAAAACTCCAAGCCATTAAGCTTTGGGATGCAGATTATAAATTCCCTTAGGTCAGAGATGCTCAGAATGAATGAGAGTCATTAATAGCAAGGTGTGTACCTCAGGGTGCAATAAACATATTTATCATTGACATCACGATCAAGCTATTAAATCTTGGAATTGAGACGTATGGTATCCTCTGAGGGGTTGGTAACTATTAACCATTCTTTGGGAGTCAATCGAGGGTGATAAATTCTTCCAAAACATTAAATGAGAACATTGCAGCCCTAGACAGTGTAATTGAGTAGTTGCTATCCAGGGGCTCTGGGAATTCATTCACTTCACTTGGCTGAGCACAGGCCTAGGTCCTCTGTGACTTCTCAACAACATAAATAGTCCCTCTGGGTTGCTGAAGAAGCTCGCTTGCTCGTTCTTATTAAGGGGACAGCATGCTTGGATGCCAAAAGCTTTTCTACTTAAAAGGTGAGGTTCAGAAAAGTCCAGAGTCCAATCTCAATGGTGACACATTGCTTAACCGAAAGAACAGACTCTAGTAGGTTGTCCTGGTGCGGACATTATAGACGGCACTTACACAGACCTAGATGGCACAGATCAGTTACTCAGTGTGGCCTCCTGATGCAGCTGTGGCTGCTCTTGTCACAGCACGGCATGCTGTTTCACAGGAAACTCTGTAAGTAGAGGGTGCACTCTACAATAACATAAGCACTGCATAAACCAGCAGCAGTCATTTATTATCATTATCAAGCCTTATACATTGTATATAATTATATTTTCTCTGCTTTGCTCTGACTAGCAGAGCATTAGTTTCATCACCACAGATACCTGAGCAATGTGTTGTGCTGTGACTTCGTAAGGATCTGATGTCACCAGCTGATAAGAAATTTTTAGATCCCTTATAATCACACAGGAGCACCGCTGCATGGTCAAAATGATGCCAGGTGGTGCACAATTATGTATATTTCAAAACATAAGCCAAGGGAGGAGCTCTGTGCTATAATGCCTAAACTTTACCTCAGAGCTGTGCAGCCCGTAGAGGACTTAGGGGTGACTTCACCCAGAGCAGCTCCTTGGAAATCCTTTTTTTTTTTTTTAAAGTACCATTTTTTATGAATCTGAAGTCAAAGTTAAAAGAAAATAATGAGCTGGCATTGTTCCTGGAGACCGAATCTTAATACTCATTTCGAAGTCTCAAGACAAGCTTATCACTGCTGCTTTCTATCAGGTACTATGATAGCTCTTTCTTTGCTCTGTGGCCCAACATTGCTTTTGTTGTTCTGGGTCTTTTCTGATGCCATATAAACTTTAGGGTTGCTTTCTCCAGCTCTGAGAAGAATGTTCTGACTATGAGCTCTAGTAAAGTAACAATTATAAAAAGGGCAAAGTGTTGACACATAAACAGACTTGTGAATCAGTGCAACAGAAAACAGGATACAGAAGCACCCTCAGATACATTCACTGATTTGGTCTTTAACAAGGTGGCCAAATACATGATGGAGAAATGAAAACTTAGTCAGTAAATGTTGTTGGGAAGTCTGGTTATTTGCAGGTGATTGAAGCTGAACCCATATTTTTCATCACATTCCAGGGTAAAATCAAAATGAATCAAAATCTTAACATTAAAACAGAAACAATCAGCCTTCCAGAAGATAAAATAGCCAAAACATTTGAAGTCATAGGTGCAGGAAAAAATGTTTCTAAGCAGAACTCTAATTGCATGAGGAATAACAACAAGAATTAAAAAAAAAAAGGATTATGTCAAATTAGAAACCTTCTGCACAGAAAAGGAATCAATTAGTAGAGTGAAAAGACAACTTACTCAATGGGACAATTTTTCCCAACTATTCTTCAGATAGAGAACCAATATATATAGAACTCAAAAAAAATTAAGTCACCTAAAATAAAACTCAGCCAAGAAATGGGCAAGTGAAATGAACAGACACTTCTCAGAAGTACAAATGGCCAACAAATTTATGAAAAATGCTCACTCTCCCTGGTCATTAAAACAATGCAAATTAAAACAACACTAAGATTTTATCTTAACCAGATAGAAGGACACTTGTCATGTCAAAGGCTAACAGCTGCTGGCATGGTTGTGGTGAGAAAGGAACAGCCCTGCATTGCTGGTGGCGATATAAACTAGGACAAACAGTATGGAATTCAGGATGGAGATTTCTCAAAGAACTAGAATTAGAAATTCCATATGACTCAGCTAGTCAACTTCTAAGTACCTTCCTCACAGAGCTAAAGACATCATACTACATGCATACTAATGTGTATAGCAGCACGATTCATAACAATTAAATCTCGGAAGCAGCTTATATGGCCATCGAGAGATGAATGGATAAAGAAAGTGTGTCTACACATGATAAAATGTCACTTGGCTGTAGGGGATAAATTTGAGGCATTGGAGGAAAATGGATGTATCTGGAAAATATAATGTTAAGTGAAATGTATCAGACACATAAGCTTTAATACTATTTGTTAGACAAAGTACAAGCAAAAGATGAAATAAAGGCTGGATACAAGAGATAGATCTTGTGCAAATAGGAGGGGATCTGGGAGATCACATGGAAAGAGCGAGGAGAAGGGGAAGTAAGAGGAAGTAATACATGCCAAGTGGGGTAACAAATAACCACAGCGAATGTAAACACTATGTCATAAGCATGAGCTCACAATAACAATAACAGTAACAATAACAAAAATAGAGAAAGGGGTTTAGCGATGGAGCAAGGGGGGAGCGTGGAAAGGGGAAGGGGATTAAACAAAGAAAACAAGCTGAGTTACGTACAGGCGCTTACTCCCCCAGATGGACGTAAACTTCATGTAGTACAGACACAAGCTAACAAAATACAATCAAATCAAATTAAAAACTCCAAGAAAAAAAGACTAGCATAATAAAAGTGATAGCTATTGTGTCTGACCACATGCCTCACTTAGTTCAATGAAACAGAATCAGAAAGCCCTGCTGATGCCATCAGGGAGTCTGTAGTAAAGCTGACTAGGATGCATCCCACTTGCGGCTGAATTGGACAGTATGTCTCTAGAAGTGCTAACCTGACCTTGAGAAAACATCTCCATGAGGCGCTGATGGAGCATTGCTTTTGTGATGCCAGGTCATCCTGTGCCTCTCCTCCATCATCGACTCTTATGTAAAAGGAACTGGCTTCTCTTTATTCTTGTGATGCAATTTTTCACGTATTACTTGATATTGTGGATCAAATAGTCTTTCTTCAAATACAGCTGTAAAATCCAAGTCCAGGGCCCATAAAGCAATGGATTCGCCAAGTTACACGATGTTGTTCTTGACCAACAAGTAATGTGAACAAGGCAAACAAACCTATTTCTAGTACAAACCAAAGTGAAACAGAGTCACCACCATGGGCGCCTACAAAGGACTAAACTGCTAGCTGCCTTTCTAAGTCTATAGTGTTAATCATCTGACTGCTAAATAGAAAAACCAGTATACAATACACTATGCAATTAACTTTCACAAGATACTGTACTTAGTATTATTTGCCTCTCTTACATCTAATCCTTTTTTTATTGGGGACCTTCTACTGGGCAGAAAAAATACGTATAAACAACTCAGAGTTTGCATGGATCCTTTGGTTCTAACCCTAATTATTTTCCAGAGGGAAGACTAGATCACAGTATTTTTCCACATGTAACAAACTATCATTATGTTCTTTGTTCTCCATTTCTAGCCAAGAAGCACTGCTTTATCTTTTCTTTCTCAAATACTCTGGAAGAGACAAAATATCATCAGGACAGCTTTCTTATTTTTGAGTTTGACAGGATGCCCAAGTTCCAGCTAAGAAAATGTACTTTTCACAAATAACTGCTTCTAAATATTTGAATTTTACAAAATGGTTTTCTTCCTTAACTGATTGTGTGCATGTATTTGCGTGTGTGCACGCACGCCTGCATGTGCACTTGTGTGTGTGTACGCACGTGTGTGTTTGGTAAAGCAGTAAAGCAAAATCCATCATTGCAATGTACTAGGGTCAAGATTTCATGGAAGAATTTACATCACTTCTGCCAGGAGAATGCTGTCATCCAAGAAGTGTGGCACCGAGCATCATGATGAACAGCAGTGATAGTGTGGAAGTGATGAAGCGTTCATCTGGGAGAGAGTTTCAAAACCACCACGAGCTACAGAAACCAGGAGCAGCCCAAAGTTGCTATTGCTCATGTGACCCAGAAAAAGCTGGTAACATTGATGTTGAGTTTCTCGCCTTGCAAAATAGGCTCCAAAATGTTCACATCAGTGCGAACCTGCCTCCGCTGATGCTCTCTCCAGGAGACCCCATGAGAAACTACCATTAAACACTGCTCAGAGTGGTCTGAGGTCCGCCCTCAGCCAAGAGGTCAGAGTTTGGAACCAAGATAATGCCTGTTCTTTTAGTATTTATTTTTCTCTCCCCCTCCTTTAGAAATGAATCAATCTGCAATGAAGATAAGAGTTAGAAAAAGGAAGTTTTAGTTCAATCCCAGGTTAAGAAGAAAGAAAGAAAGAAAGAAAGAAAGAAAGAAAGAAAGAAAGAAAGAAGAAAGAAAGAAAAAGAGGAAGAAAGAGGAAGAAAAAAAGAAAAAGAAAAAAGTATCTGCTCTTAGCATTATAACATAAAGAATTCCTAAATTTTTGCAGCAATACAATGAAGCTTAGTAAATAAATCTGAATAATGACCATGTCCCTAAATCAAACTATTAACATATTAAAGTGATTCCACGCAAGCATACTGATTATAACATTTGCTCAATTCTTTCCCAAATAGTAAAGCTTATATACATAAGACATATGTAAGATAAACATATAAAGTTTATGAATATTATATGTTACAAATATAAAAACTATGTATGATATATATAAACTATATATGATATATTAAATATATGTTAAGTGTATATTTAAATTTGAAAGCAAAATTTAAAAGTTTTATGCTATCAAAATGATCAGTTCATGATTAAATATCTTAGCACCTTTATTTAAAAGCTGAATTATCTCTATAGAAGTAACAACTATTAGGTTATAAAACTAGATTTTGAGTGTGTGTAGTAAACGAATGCTAAGGTGGTGGAGGAAGTACAGTTAGAAGCAGGGAGGTGGGTTCGGATTGCTGAGGCTCTAATCTGCCTGAGCCTGCTCAGATCGCCTGCAGCCTCCCTCCTTTCTAAATGGGGATCATACTATTGTCCACCCACAGGAGTGCTGTGCAGATTGTGTATGCTAACATGCATAACAAGCTCGGAAAGTATGTGGTAGATGTAGAAATGCTTAAAATAGCTGTGATTATTTGCAATAAATATTACGCTTTATTGGCAATAAACTGTAAACATTTTGAAATTTCCAAGAAACTTGGTGACGACGTATCTGTTAACTGTAGACATTCTTACATGTTCAGGCTCCTTTTCTTCTACTGAAAAGTGCTAGATAAACATAACACCACAGTACATGGCTGGTATTCACATGTGATCTTTGATGCAAATGTTTGGGAAAATCCAAAAAAAAGGGGGAGGCTTCAGTGACCTGTCATATTTCTCATCATTTAAACCTGAGCCTACATAAATTATTAAATTGGGCACACTATCAATATCAATGTTCTAGAAAATTTAGAGACTATAGCTGTAATTTTTTCTGAATTTGACATGAAGAAGCAATTTTGCTCAAGAGTTATGACAATAATAAATGGAAGAAAAGTATGTTCATTGATTAATTTAAACAAAAAATAAAAACCTGAAGGTAGTTAATGTAAAATCACAAGTGCTCCACTTAACAATATAAGAAAGTCTCCAAATCCCAGTTTAGTTTTTAATTTTTCTTGTCACATAGAATATCCAGCTGCAAGAAAGAGGAAATTGTCTGGTCTCTGGTTTTGTGTACAAATTTCATACTATTTTCTGTTTAAATGTTATCAATTATATCACTACTCAGTTAAATCAGTATTCCCAAAGCAAACACATATTTGCCTTAAATTCAGCAGAGATTCAAGTTTAAAATAAAGGATTGGGTATGTAACAATTTAATATAAAAGAGTTTATTGTGCTTTATTAACAAACCTGGAAAGGGAATACCTTCCTCTGAAAGAAATTTTCCATTAACAAAAATTACTGTTGTCTAAGTCAGATAAATCACTCTGCTGTGTCTAGTAAGGAAAATCTTAAACTTGAATAGCTAATCTTTTATGGCTAATTATTATTTATGAAAATTAAGTTCTTTAGGATTCAGTATTATAGAAAAATATTAGACTTGTTTTTTTATAGGAACAAAATACACACATTTATTTCTACTGCTACTTAAAAGTGTGTTCTGTGAGAAATAAAAACTTGTTCTGCGTCTCTGCGTGCTGGCTTTATGAACACTGCACAGGAAAACGGAGGCAAAGGGGCCCCTCCTTGGCTCCCCCCAACCCCAAGGCTCCCCATCACACGGCGGCCTTCCACACACCTCCTGGGGCAGAGCCAGTCGTGCAGCTCCCCCAGGGGCCAAATTTAATCTTTGTGAACTCCTTGGAATACACTAAAAACACACAAACAGAAAGACTAAATAATTCTAGTTGCCAAATTCCTTTCTTCCGTGTTTTCCATCGTCACAGCCCGTTTCTAGACTGGACCGTGCTTTCCGCAGACTCCTGAGAGCGGTAGGTGAGGTTCTGTGCCGTGGCCTTTATAACCTCTCTCCTGGGGTAACGGTCCCTCCGCCGGTACCCCACTTCCTACTATTCCTGCTTCTAGAAGACTGTTTTTGTTGAGTCCCTCTTATTAAATAATAAGTTGCTTTCCGGCAAACCAGGCCTTACTGTCCTCCCTCTATGGCTTTTCTCACTCACGGTCCTGCCTCCCTGGCTGCTCTCCCCAAATCAGCAGAGGAATTTTATTCCGGAGGCAGAATTTCTCCCTCCACTGCACCTCCCCTGCTCACTAGCTGGGCCCTCCGCTGGGCTCTCTGCGTTAGAGACTGAAGTTGGCACTTCTTCTTCTTCTTCTTCGGCAAATAAGCCGTAGGGAGAGGAAGACATGTGAACTCCGAGTCTGTGCTCCCTTCTAGAAGTTTCTCCAGCCTGTTCAGGTCATAGGGATTCTGGGGTTCCCTGCTCAATCTGACTTCCAGCACCTGCTGTTTTGGGAATGGCCTATGGTCTGCGGTGCAGAGGTGGAAGCCGTTTGGTTCGATACGTCAAGGGGCAGTTGTGGGTAATCAGCAGAGAGAAGAATGGGGTATAGGCTGCCAGGTCTCCCACAGAGGAAAAGCTCACCGCAGCACTCCAAGGGTCACAGGGTCTAAACTGACCTGGCCTTCCAGGTTGTTCTGAAGAAATACCAAACCAGGAGGCTGGAACCAATATTTTAAAACATTTATTAGCTTGATTCAGATATTTTAAATATTTAAACATCTGGTATATGGTCCTCCTGGATCCTGCAGTGTGTTCTGTGTTCCTGTATTTGCTCTTATTACATAGAATCATTTCTTATTTTTATTTTTTCTATGAACGATTTTACGATTTTTTCATTTTTCTATATTTATATTTATTTCATTAGTGTGTGTTTGCAGAAGCGTGATGCTTACACTCAGCATGATATTTACATCTCGATTCCTTATTCCCTCTCTCCTTCCCACCCACCGCCTCCTCCACCCCCAGCTCTCTTTCCCCCATTTTCATTATTGCTATTATTAAATCATTTCTTATCATTTTCCCATTCTCTGCTCCCCTCCATGCTCATCATAGTAACCTCAAATGCCATCATTTCCCCCCCCATCTCTCCTATTTTACGCTCTCATTCTGTCTTCCTCATTCTGGAAACACTCTCTGACAGATCTGCGTTCCTGGCTAGGTCTGCCACACTGACTCAGCTCTTTCTCATAATCTTAGAAACTGACTGTTGTGTAAAACATAACATTTTCTATCACTTTTTTCCAAGCTTTTCATGATACCACATTTGCGTCTCTTCCCTTTGTTCCTTGGACAAATTATACCCACTTGCTGATGGTCAGGAAGCTAATTAGTGACACCTCTATTGTAGTTCCTGACCTAAAACAAATGCCAACACTCCTGATGTAGGTATCAACTGTTGCACTGTAACCAAAGACATACCAAGGACAAATGCTCTGTGAGCTGTATAAATAATTTCCTTTTGCTTTTCAAAATATTTGTACCTCTCCTCTTTCACAATGTGATTTCTCAGCTCTTATGTCAATTAGTTTGCTAGCTGAGTCTGGTAATAGAGGAAACATAGTATCTTGAAATATTTTTTATGCTCCTTTTCTTGCTGCTATCATCACAAAGTCTGCAATAGAAATGATTTATTTTGCCTTCATTTTCCCCCAGACTAACATAGATATATGTTTATTCAAATGTGAGATATAATTTGTTAAGAAAGATTCAAATCCTTAAAAGGCCACTTTTTTTGGTTTATTTTCAGTTCAGGGTCATATCTCCAGTAGCTGTGGTTCCAACTCACAGAGTCACAGAATCCTGGAAGGTTTGGCTGATGGCATGGCCTCCCAGCACTGTGACAACCAGGTAATTATGTCTGCGTGTGGCAAGGGTGAGGTGGCCATCAGCCGTGGCTGCAGCCTCCTTCCCTGGCTTGAGTCACCCATGGTCCACTTCCAGGATGACTCCACAGCTAGAAGGGAGCCTGCTGCTCTCACCTCTGATGGGGACTTTGTGTGTCCTGCAGACTCTTTCCCTTTGAACTATTAGGCACTGTGGCATTTATCACCAATAGGGTTAAATGGGTCCTTTTCATGTCTCACACCATTCAATCAGTGAAATATCTGAGAATTCTCCACAGTCACTAAAAGAAAGATAAAACTTTCTAAAAAACAAACAAACAAAAAAAGATGAAGTTTGCCATCAGGTAGGCTAAGTGATGAGGAAAAAGGACTCAAAACATTCCGATAACAGTAAGAAGAAATATTAACAGCACTTGGAAGGGTTCTCCAAAGAAAGAGAATCAGTAAGGTATGCAGATAGATAAGAGGGGACTTACAGGAATCCGTTACGAGATTGTGGAGGCTCAGAAATTCCAAAAGTACATCTTCTCTAAGCTAGCGAAACCAGCAGAGCTGGTGGTGGAATTCATTCTGAAACCAAAAGCCTGAGAGCCAGGGAAGCCAGTGTCCAGGGGCAAAGTCCTGAGAAGATGGGAGCCCCTGTGTAAGAGTCTGAAAACACAAAAAACCTGAAGGTCTGATGGCCAAGGGCAGGAGAGGATGGACTCCCCCCTGCTTTAGCAGAGAGAAAATCTGCCTTTCCATCCCGAATCCCCGCAGATCACTTGGGGCCACCCACTCTGAGGAGGGCGGATCTTTATGTTATCCTACTGATTGAAATGTTAATTTCTTCCAGAAACACCTCAGAGATACACCCAGAAGTATTTCTTTACCAACTGTCTGGGTATCCCTTTATCTAATCAAATGACATACAAAAATTTCCATCCCAATAACTGAAGAGAAATAGATACACAGAGATAAACAGAGTTTTTTTTTTTTTTTTTTTTTAATTCTTGGCTCAGGCCATTTAAATGAGGAGGCAAAAGTTTCTTTGATATTTTAAAAATTACATAAAATTCACACACCATAAAATTCACCCATCAGAGAGGAGAGAGACTTTTGTTATATTTAAGTTATTCTTAAAGTTGTGCAACAATCACCACTACTTAATTCTAGAACTTTCATCTGTGCCCACTGGTAGTTATTGCACGTTCTCCTCCATCCTTCGGGCCTTGAAAACCAGCAATTTTATCTCTCTGTGGATTTGCTTATTCTGGAAATTTCCTATAAAAGAAATCATAAATTTATGATCTTTTGTATCTGGCTTCGGTTAGCATACTATTCTCAAAATTCTTTTACATGAGAGCATTAACCAGTATTTTTTATGAGTGAATAATCTTACATCATATGACCATATCACAATCTATTCTCTACTCATTAGTAGATGACTGGCCTTGGGTTGTTTGGGTATTGGCACTGTTTGGTTATAATAAATAATACTGCTTCTAAAAATTCATGTACACATATTTATGTAAACATATGCTTTTAATTCTTTGGAGTATAAATCTAGGAATAAAATTTTTGGATATTGTGGTAACTCTATATGTAACCATATGAGCAACTGCCAAATTGTTCCCCAAAATGGCCACAACATTTTTTATATTGTCACACCCTCATCAATATTCAATATCCCATACTTTTATCATGGCCACTCGAGTAGATGGAAGGAGTGTCTCATTATTGTTTTGATTTACATTTCCCCAATAATTAATGATGTTGAACGTTATTTTCATATACTTATTAGACACTTGCAAATATTTGTAGAAATTTGTGCTGAGTTTCTTTGCCAATTTTAAAAATTACACTGATGTTTTATTATTGTTTTAAGATTTCTAGATGTTTCAGATAAAGTCATTTAATAGACATACAATTGGCAAACATTTTCTCCCATTCTCTGAATTTTCTTTTTAGTTTAACAGTATCAACCGCATCACAAATTGTTTAATTTTAATGAAGTACAGTTTATCTCTATTTCCTTGTTTTCTTGTGCTTCAGGTGTCATGTCTAAGAAACAACTGTCTATTCTATAGTCACACAGATTTTCACCTGTTTCCTTCTAAGAGTTTATGGTTTTAGCTCTTACGTTTAGGACTCTGATGCATTTTAAATTAATTTTGTGTTGGTGTGAGATAGAGCTCCAACTTCATGCCTTTGTATGTGAATATCCACCTGTATCAGCAAAATTTCACATACTGAATTGTTTTCACTTTCTTTTGAGAATAAACTGATCATAACTATGAACTTTCAATTTCATCCAATGATTTATATGTCTACCAATATGCCAGCAAAATCCTAAATATTTCATTCTTTTTCATCCTAAGTGCAATTGTTTTCTTTGTTTTCAGATTGGTCTCTGCTAGTGCCTATAAATACAATTTACTTTTGTATATTAATCTTACATTCTGAAACCTTGCTGAACTCTTTTATTAAACAATGAGAGATTAAAGAGAGAGAGAGAGATGACAGAGAGACAGAAAGTGATAGTCTGGAAGCCGAAATTGTTTCCCTTGTTACCTTGCAGCCTGGAAGCCATTTGCTCATTTGCCTGGAGAGAAACTCCAACACAATGTGAAAAGCAGTGAGCATAGACACTCTTCCCTTTCCCTGATCTTCAGGGTAAGCTTTCAATCTTTAAAAACATGATGTTAGTTCTGGGGGAGTCATAGATACCCTGTCTCCTACTGAAGATGCTCCCTTCAATCTAGTTCTGTGTTTTTTTCCACAAAGGTCTATGAGCTTTGGCAAACATGTTTGCCCTGTTATGATGATTGTGCAGTATACTGATGGAGTGACCATCTTTAAATTTCTGGGATAAATCTCAGTTGGATGTGGTATGCTCCCATTTTCAAATATGATACTGCTGTCTGATTTGTTAGTACTTTGTTGAGAATTTTTATATTCATTAGGGATAGTAGCCTGCAGGTTTTTTATGTAGTCTCTTTGTTATCAAGATATTGGCTTCATGCAATGCGGTAAATAATGTTGCTTCTTTTTCTACTTTTGGTTAAGGTTTCTGAAGGATTAAGGCTAATCTTCTTTAAAAAACTGGAGAATTGATCAGTGAAGCTATCCAGTCCTTGAATTTTTTGTGCTTTAAAAATTATTAATTAAATCTCTGTCTTAAGTCTATTTATCCTTTTTTATTTTAGTCAGTCTCTGTAGTTGTATCTCTTTAGGAATTTGTTCATTTTATATAGTATCTAATGTGTTGACATAAAATTGTTTATAGTATTTCCTTAGAATTATTTTTATTTCTATAAGGTCAGTAGTGATGTTCTTGTTTTCATTTTTTCACAGTTTGTTTTCTTTCTTTTTTACCTGGTCAGTCTAGCCAAAAATTTGGTTAATTTTGGTGACCTTTTCAAAGAACAACCTTTTGATTTTGTTGCTTTTCTAACTTTTTCTAGTCCCTGTTCTTTTTGTCTCCACTCTAATCTCTATTACTTATTTTTGATAGCTGTGGGTTAACTTTCTCTTTTTACTGATTCCTTAGTAGGTAGAGTCAAGTTACTGACTTGAGATCTTATTTTAAATTCATTCCATTGTGGTCCCAGAAGATGCCCACTATGATTTCAACGTTCTCAAATTTATTGAGACTTCTTTGTAGCCCAATGTACAGTCTATCCTGGAGTAGGTTCCATGGGTATTTTAGAAGAACGTCCTTTTCTGTTGTTGGGTAGAATGTTTTATAGATGTCTAGCAGGTCTGGTTAGATACAGTATTCAGTCAAATCATGTATTTCCTTACTGACCATCTATATGACTGTGCTGTTACCAAATGTGGAGTATTAAAATCTACATTTGATTTTGTCATGTCTTGGTGATTTCTTTGCATTTATCATTACTGGAAAGTATTGTGCTTTTTGACAAATCAAATTTGAAAAAAAATTTTGCCATGATTTCTTTAAATATTCTACCTACCTCCATCCCATTTTTCTCTTTTTCTGGACTCACTTTGTGCCTATTTCAATAGGTATGATTGTGGCACAGTTTTCTGTGACTTTATTTTTTTTCAGTGGTTTTTCTTCTTATTCTTCAGGATGAATAATCTCAAATTAATCAATCTTCCAGCTCACTGATTCTATCTCCCTGCTTAAACCTGCCTTTGTAATACTCTATGGAATTTTTGTCTTCTACTTTTCAAGTTTAGAACTTTTATTTGATTCTTTTTATTATTTCTCTCTATTGATAGTCTCTATTTGGCAAGATTCCACTCTCATACTTTTTTTTTAGTCATTGTTTTAGTTCTTTGATCATGTTTAAAAATAGCTTATTTGAAGACCTTTTCTGTTTCCAATATCTTGGGTTTCGTCATGGATGATTCTCCTGATTAATTTTTCCTCCTACATATGGGCCGCACTTTCCAGTTCTTTTGCCACTTTCATAATTTCTTTTTTGTGGAAACTATGCATTTTAGTAATATAACTTGGCAGCTGTGGAAATAGATTCTTTTCTTTTCTCAGAATTTTGGTTATTGTCATTTACCTAGTGACTTCTCTGAACTAATTGTGAAGTCTGCACTAATTCTGCAAAGTCTCTGTTCTGTAGTGTGTGGTCCCTAAAGTCCCTGCCTCGTTGGTTTATTCCCTAGGTACTGATGAAACGGAGGTTTCCATTCTCACGCAGTGCCCGGAATTCTCCTAACCGTTTCTGAGGGTTCTGCATGCGGGTTGGGGCATACCTTCGACGCTTTTAGTTAGTTTCAACTTCCTCTTTGTTTCCATTTCTTGCTTGTGCCCAGCCCCAAGACCAACCCAGGGGAAGAGCTCGGGGATATCTCTGGTTTTTTCTGTATCTGCACACAAACTTCAGCATGCACACAACCTGAGGTGTGCATGGAGTCTTCTAGACTCTCAGCAATATTTTGCAGACTTTCAAAGATTCAGTAGAGATCTTATGCCCTGATCTTCTTTATTAATTCTTTTTCTCAGGCTTTTGTTTGCTTCATTGTTTTCTTCTGTTTCCAGCAGTCAAAATTACCTCTGATTATTTTCAACAAATCTTCAAACGGAAAAGGTTACTACTGCAGCACACGAACTCTTGTCAAACAAGGATGATTTGCAAGTGGCACCCACTGGGGAAATAATGGCCACAGAAGGTTCATTCTCTGGAAATAAGGTTTAAGCAACTGGAGCAGTCACATTTGCCTCTTTCTATGTCAAGGAGGCTGCTGTTGTTCCTCAAGATTTCTGGCTCTCAGGTTTTAAGGCCACTTTCAACATCAGGAGGGTAAACTAGGAGTGGGGAAAGTTTGTAGACCACAAGCTCACTTTTTTTTTTCTTTCACTTTTAGCTGTTTTTCTAGAAAAAAATATGTTCTCCAGGTTGCTGTAAGCTTTGGTTAACGTCTAGCGTTCAGAAGAAGTTGATTCTTACCATTTTTTGCAATTGTTTTGTGGAGAAAAGAACTCGTTGGCCCACCATTTTTTCTTACAGCCTCACAAACTTTGGTTCTGGTTAAAAAGCACCCAGATTCTCTTTCCCAGAGAATATACAAGAAAACTTCCTTCTTTAGGTCCTCGTCCTCGTGGTTAACTGTAACCTCCCTTTTAAAAGCTTCCTTTTACGTTTTCTCTACTCTTTGGGAAGTGCGCGCATTCCTGCGCTCTTTGCTTCTCAGTAGCCATTAAGAGCAATGGGGACACCGGGGCTGCCCCTCTCCCTCCAGCTCTCCCTCTGTCTCCCCACCACCTCGGCCGCCCCCCCCGCCAGGGCAGGAAGTCCTTCCAGGCCGCCTGTCTCTAAAGTCCTGTTAGTCCCAGCTGCCCCTGCAGGTTTTACATTTTGTGTCGCTCTCCTTTTTCCTCATTTATCTTGACTGTTTTCCAAGGACAAAGCCTTTCAAACCGGAGTCTACAGAGGTTAGAAGGTGGGAAAGATGGGGACAGGACACTGAGGAAGGTAATGGGGCTGAAGTCCCACAGCTCCTCACTCTGGTCAGCTCAGCCTGGCTTTTATCCGCTGGGACCCGAAGTGGCGCACAGTGTGTGTCCTGGGTGGGGGTCAGTTCTCCTCCGTGTTTAGAGCACAGCACAATTCGTATCCACAGTGCATTTGCCTGTTTTCTTTTGCTGATATCACCACAGACAAACTGATTAAGTCATAAATAAAGAGGTTTATTTTGGTGCACGGTCCTGTTCTAGGACTGAGGCTTCACATCGAGCTGATGTGACCTGGCTGGCAGGGATCCAAGGGGATGAAGAGCATCACATGGCAAAAGACAGGAAGTGTTCACGTGTATTACCTCTCTCTTTTTTACAAAGCCACTAGCTTTCAACCATTGTGGAGTTTAATCCACCAGGTGAGGTTTATCTAATCCTGATCACTTCCCAAAGGCCCAACTCTAAACCCCAGGGTTCATTAAATTGACGCTTCTGACTACTTTAAATTCCAAAATTAGTTTTGGAAGAGACAAACAATATCCAAGCCATGACACACAGCGGTGGATAATTCTCCTTTGCTGTCCTGAAGCCCTTCACACTTGAGCTCACCATTGAGATGCTTCGGTCTCCCTCACTTTCCGGTTCCTGCGCCTTCTTAATACTCCCACGGGTATGAGAAGACGGCAGCAAGCTTTTCAAAGTGCTTGTTTTAGTCACCAGTTCCCACCTAACCTGTTTCAATGGATCTTAGTTTGATTCTTTAAGACCAAGTATTTATTTGGGTCATAATATCCTATGAATTAGCTAAACTCCAGACCTCCTAATGAGTTATTAATTTCTGGTCTAGTAAATTATAGGTAAAGTTGCCTAGTGCAATTATGACCATGCAGCTCTGTCCCTCTACTGGGTTGTCAAAACATTCAGAGTGGCAAGTCAGATAGGGACGACAAATTCCACGGCAGCAGAATTCTTTAAAGCTGTCTTAAGGACCGAAACATACAGGATTCAGAGCTCCATAAATTTATTGGCAAACACCTGTAAAATTAGAGTATCAACTGATGAATATCTACTTTATTGGGATTTTCCAGAGAAAAACAAGGAAACTCTTGTTATCCTTAAAATAAATAAATGAAAGGATTATTTCATGCAATTGTGGAGACCAAAATCTTCAGTGTCCAAATCTTCAGTGTGTGCCCCTGGGAGAACCCAGGAGAGCTGAAAGTGCAGGTGAAATTGGAAGGGGCTTCATCTGAGGCATCCCTGTACCTAAGGGAGTCCACCCGTTTGCTCTCTGTAAGTCTTTAACTGATTGGAAAACGATAACCCACGTTTTTTAGGACAGCCTGCTTTCTCTGCAGCTTTGCTCTGAAATGAGCCTTCTACCATGATGTTCCTGCCCTGGGCTCAGCCGTCTATGAAATGAATTTCCCCAAACCATAAGCTAGCCAAATCTCCCTACTCTAAATTGTGAGTGTTTGAGTATCATGTCTCAGTGATGCAACACTGACGAATGTATTCTCCTTACCTAAATCTTAGAGGCCTTTGCACTATCACCCTGTTGTGGAGAACAGAAGGGCTGCTGAGACTGAAAGTTAAAGGGATCTTACTTAGGGTACAACAGTTAAATTGTCTATCTCAGTTACTTTTCTCTTATTGCTGAGACAAAATACCTGACACCAAAAGTTAAAGGAAGAAAGTTTTATTTAACTCACAGTTTGTAGAGGTTTCAGTCCATAATCAGCTGGCTCCAAGGTAAGGTGGATAAGCAGAGGACAGTCATGGCAAGTGGAAAGTAGCAAAGGAAGCAGACTGTGCCCCTTAGAAAGTGTATCTAGACTGCTGGAATCAGGGCAATGCCAAACCAACCAGTGGACTGATTTGGTAACCACTAATCCTTAATCCCACACCGTAGATTCAGCCACCTCTGAAAAAGCCTCAGATCGCAGGAGTCTTTGAGGGGACATCTAGACCTAAACCATAACACTGTCGCTATGGTATCTCTTTGGTGAAAGGCCCAATAGGGTTTTTGGGAATTAACCAATGTGATGTGTGGTCCAGTGGAAAATGATTCAGTATATTCTCTATGGTTGGATAGAGCTTGGTTACTCCTTAACTGCAGTGATAGTTTAATAATAATAAACTTCCACTCAAAATGGTCATGTATTGAGGTTTCTCACTGAACACTGACTCATCCTCCCCTGTTCCCCTCCAATGTCAGAACAACCTGTGGTGCTACGACTATAAAATTAAATAATATCACTGCACCTAACCCATGGGAATGTAATAGAGACAAACTAACTGACATCAACAAGTCATTGAAAACCTTTAGGTCTATTATATAAGCGCTCAGTGTAACTATTGTTACTGCAAAGAGTTGTTACATGCATGGGTTAGTGAGGTAAGTAAGAGCTCTATTTCCATTAGGATGTAAATGTCAGGTCCTATAAGTCTTATTCTTGATCATAACAGAGAAGTATTTACCACTTAAGAATTGATGTTCTGCTACATTTTCCCTTCCATCTCTGCAGGACATGTAAATAAATGTCATGCTTTAAAAGTACAGCTTTGAAGACGTCACCAGTACATTACAATTTCCTTACATAGATGTTTTATCTGTTCCATATTAAAGTATTTCCATATATTTTAAATTATAACAAGAACTATTTCCATATATTTTAAATTATAACAAGAAGAGTGAGGAATTAATTTTGGATGTTATGTCTTGTGCGACACACTACTGAAATAGTGCATTACTATCAAGTTGTGTTAGGCAATTTAGAGTGGAAAAACAAAATAAAATAAAATAAAATCTGCAACCACATTTCTTTTGTTTGTACAATGGCACTTTGCTGCTTCCACATCAACAAATCAGTAGGATAAAAGTCCAGGGATCCCAATGCACGAACCGTCATAGTCAAAGGATGACATAAGCAGGTGGCTATCAGTGCACAGCATCATTTTCCACCTTGGCTTTGGACAGTTTGTTAAAGTCAACTCCCAACCTAGTGTTTTCTAATAGGCTTCAAAATTCTCTTCTCTATATCACTCATGTATTGTGCCACATGGAGGCATCTCAGGGATTAAACTTCAATCAAGTTTGGAAACTCACAACAGGTCAGGGAGAACAAGGGAGGAAGCTAACCCCACCCCCACCCCGCCTGTGAGCTTGCTGGCTGGGCTGGGGAGGGGAGAACAGCCCTCCCCCCTCACAGGCCCCCCACCGGCTGTGAGCCACCACCTGATTGGGAGGAGCTGTATTGTTTGACCGACTTTGCAGGCCTAAAGCCGGGCAACCATTAGAATTTAGAATTGCATTCACTCTAATGGAGTTTCAGTTCTTCATTTCCTTGTGTTATTAAGTCTGCAATATTAACTAAGCTGTGTTTTAGAAGTTTGAGCATCTTAGCTTCACTCCACTGTTACATAAGACTTTAGCTAACCAGACATATTGCTAACGTGCATTATTTTTCCCTCAACCTCAATTTTGCAAGAGCTATTGGCTATAAAGCAATTGGCATTACATTTAGCTCAGTAATGATTGTTGAGCTTGTACAAGATTTTAAATTAGATTTACACTAAGGTACGACTTAACATCCGTTCTCAAAAGCATCTCAGCTAGTGTCAGTGAAAACACCATTATGAATATTTACCATGGTGCCATTTCTCTGCTGTGCCGTGGCCATCTGTTGAGAAAGTATTGCTTTTATGAGTCCTTTAAACTTAGCTTCCAGTCTCCGCATCCCACTCCACTCTTGCCTGAAGCCTCCGGACTGAAAACATTATCATCAGGATTACAAATTCATTCTGTCCAGCCTCTCACAAGCATATGATGAAGTGATCACTCTTATCCTCCTGGAACATTTTTTTCTTTTGCCTTTCAGAGCACGGTAGCGTCCTAGTGTTCTCTCTGTCTCCTGTGTTTTCTCAGCTGGCTCTTTCTCCCCTCAGTCACAGAACTGTAGAATTCCTTAGGGTTCCCCGCTCATACCTTAGATCTCTTCCTTTACTCTGTCACCTCCCTAAAAGAACTTTCCCAGTCCTACGAATTTAAATACCATCTATATGAGGCTATTTTCCAAATTTATATGTGGTCCAAACACCTCCCTAAACTCTCTGTCTATTCTTTAATAGGCATCTTGAAGCTAACCAGACCTATGAGGCTCTTCCCAAAGCACAGTTTCCCCAGTCTTCCCTGTTTTCATAGAGACTACCATTATTCTCCCAGATACAATTTTCCAAACATCCGTTTTTCTACTATTCCTCCCTTTTTAAACATCTAGCCCACGAACATATCCTACCCACCGTTCCTTCAAAATCTACACAAGGCTGACATTTTACCCCCCAGCCTCTGTCTTCTGATCTAAGTTTCTGGCCCAGTTGTTATGGGTTATATCTAGATGTTCTCCCTAACCCTTATGCACTTACAGGTAGGGCTCTGGGGAGGTCACTGGACTAATGCTATATGATACTCATCAGCTTAGCTTCCCGTTACATACCAGATACATATGAGATTTCAGTCCAACCAACCTCTCTCTCTCTCTCTCTCTCTCTCTCTCTCTCCCCTTTCTTTTTCTTTCATCCCTAAGAATCTATCAAACCCAGGGCCCCATGCATGCTAGGCAAGCACAGTACAATTGGGCTACAATCCTCGGCTGATTTTATCCTTCTGACTTCATTTTAATGTTATTTTCACTTGCTGTATTTTAGCTTTATCAGCATTTCTACTGCTTTTACTGCAACATTCTTCCCTTTTTGCTAGTCCCTCATTGTCAGGTGGTCTTCCTGAGACTATCTTCATGGAACTTGCTACTTTACCATGGTCAGTAAATATGCTCTGTTCCAGTGTCACCTCCTCAGAGAAATCTCTCCTGACCATGGTTTTCTCTGCCTGGTTATCTTCCATCCTCCTACTCTGCTTTGTTTTTGGAGCATTTAGCACTGTGGCCCTAACATCATACATTTATTTCTTATTGCTCAGATATATCCCCAGAATACACCCCTACAAGGTTGACAACTTTGTTTAACTTACACCTAGATCTAGAAAAATGCCTAATATATAGTAGGTTGATAGTAACATTTTTAATAAATTTGCTTATATCAAATTTTATATTTTGTTATTATAAGAAGAATTAACTTCTGTAAATTTAAATATCAGCAGATGATAAGATGACTTGGTCCTTTAAAAGCTGAAGTATAGGGTTTTTTTGTTTTTGTTTTTTGTTTGGTTGTTTGTTTTTGGTACCAGGGATCGAACTCACGACCTCATGATTGCCAGGCAGGCACTTATGCCACTGAGCTAAATCCCAAGCCCTGAAGTATAGGTTTGAATAATAATTCAATGATTTTCTATTAATGGTCCTTTATATCTTTACATTTCACTTTTGTTTTTGCTTCTCCACTTACCATACAGCAGGAACCCTTTTCTATGTCATATTGGTAGCCCGGGGGATTTGATGAGGGGTTGTTAGGAAGGAAAAGACAAGAGTGGTTGAAAAAGAGGTTAAGTGAACTGACCTGTACCACATGAAACCGCAGAGGAAATGGGTGGTCATTTGAGACATGTTTGGCCATCAATGGAGGATGTAATGTTAATTACCCCTGGTTTGCATGGTAATCACTGCCATTTATGCAAGCTGCATGCTTTCTCTCAAATACTCCAGACCAGAGTGAAAATATAAAACTGCCTGTCAAATTCTAATTCATACTCATAGATTACCTTTCTCAAAATGTTCTCACGCATCAGACTGTGCCCTGTAAAGCTCAGAAATCCTAGTCCTCATTTCTGTTAGACACATAGCTGCATTTAACAATGAAAAGGTAAACCTACAGTTACAGAACTAATGCAATAAAGTGATAAAGAAAAAGTGACAACTCGATGAGAAGCAACAAACCCAAACCACTGGAACAGAGCATATGCTAATTATGCACGTCAAAGAATTCACTGTCCAACACAGTAAAGTGCCCGCACATGCGTTTCATGATCTCATCTTCCTACGCTCCAGGCTGCCCTTTACAGTTTTTCCCTACGCGGTTTTGTTCTCTGTCATCATTCTAACGTACAGTCTCTCTGCTCCAGTACTTACACTGTCACAGAGACAGTGTAACTCCAACAGGAAATGAACCGCAGCTCTGATTTTATTCCTACAGGTAAGACAACGTTTATAATTTCTCAGTAGGGAATCAGTTCTCTATCACTGCTTGGTTTGACAAGATGATGATATTCTTCCCCCTCTATTGACTTAAAATCAAAATAACGACAACTTAGAGTTAAATAAACAGGAACATACTTCTCATGTCAATCAAAATAGATGCTAAGCTCACTTCTGCTGTCAGTGGCATGGAACTTGAATTCTGAAAGTATTTGTAATTTCTTTCCTCATTGTCAAAATCAAAGAGAAAAAATGTCAGGTTATGAGTTTTATCATCAGAATCACATTCTTCCCATTTTTCCCTACTGCCCTCATCTTATTCCTTTTTTCACTTTTAGCTCAGATTATATATAAAATGTGATGTGCTGTTTCCTCTGCTTGCTTGAAAATGTGAGCATAAATCAATTTATGCAAAAATGATTGCTTAAATGTACTTTTCAGACTCAGAACGTCCCTGTTTAATTTGAAGATATGATAGCCTCAGATAAATTCTCTTCAGATAAATTTGTTGAAAAATATATTCTACATGACTGACCATCTGCTTCTATTTTTTCCCTTAGCAACATAAAATGCACTTTACAAAAAAAGGAGCCCGATTTAATAACAACAGCTCCCTCAATGAGGGTACCGTTAAGTGTGTCCATATGTGCTATGCATAAAATGCTTCTTCTAGGAGCATTTTATCAAAACGATGTGCAACTAATTCTTCCTGAAAAAATTACAGGATGAGGAGAGAAACAGGGAACTGATGTCCCAGGCTGACCTGGGTTCTAGCAGGGTAGCCATGGATTCTTTAGATGAAAATTCTCTTCATTCTTCAGGTATAGCCATTTGGTCTGTAGTATGAGACTGAGGTTAATAAATGGGGGCAAGAAACCCTTTGATACTTGCCTTATGCCTGAAGTATTTATGTAAGTATTTATACCTGGACACAGAAAGGAGAGGGTGACAAGTCCTGTACTGGTGGATCCCATGAGGACCAGACCAAGCATGAAAGAAGACAAATGAGACCAGTTACGGGTCTGGCTGTCAGCTTCTATCTATCTATCTATCTATCTATCTATCTATCTATCTATCAATCATCTATCTATCTATATCTATCTTTTATCAAAGATAGTATATTGTCATCTTGGATGATTTTGGAGAATATAATATAGAAAACTTTTTTTCTTCACCCAGAGTATGCACTTCTTAAATATAAAATTACTCAAGTGGTCAGATCGTGATTTTGTGGCTTAAGGAAGAGCTACACATTGTTTTAGCTGCCACACTGAAAATATGTTTGAAAAAGAAAGATTCTGTTGTTTTCTATGCTTAAATTGTTCTTCTATCTTTTGTGTGTTCTTGTTTTGCTTTTGTTTTGTTTCATTCTGTTGCTTTTATCTCTTTGACACAGGGTTTCATTATGCACACAAGGTTGGCCTTGTCTTCATTCTGTAGCCCAAGACCTGTGGACTCGAACTCACAGAGATCCTCCTACCTCAACTTTCCTAGCACTGAGATTCCCGGTGGGAGCCACGGGGCTCAGCCTTTAGTGCATTCCTGTATAACATCCTTGCTGTGGACTTGGACTTTGCCAGTGAGCCTGTGGAGCATAAAAGGGGACCCAAATTTACCCAGCCTACTGGGATGGCTGCAGCCATGATCATAGCTAGGGCTTCAGTTAACACACAGTAAGACCTTGTGGAAACTTCTATGAGGATCTCTTCAGGTGGGCAGCTTGCAGAGAGTGCCCAGATGGTCAACAAGATGACTTGGAGAGCCTTGATTTCATGGCTTTGTATTAGGTTCCATAAATCTGGGGATGGCAAGGAGCCTGCCAACTACACATTATGGTTGTGTTTTATATCACATTCAGTTGTATCTTTTTCTTAAATAATCCCAGATCGTAACAGCATCATCACTGATATTGACATACTAAAACCAATTTCAAAGTTTATAGACTGAACTACACAGGTCTCCTCTGTACGTCTTACTACAGGTAGCAGGAACAGAAAATTAGTCAGTCCCTTTCAGCTTTGCTGGATTATCCAGTCTGATGAAAGAGTCTCAGTGAAATGAACACTGACACACAAAACTGACACACGGAAGAGCACTGTTATAATCCACATCAGCTGATTAGCACTTCCTGGAGGTTCCTGATAAGTTTTAAAAATGCAGCCAGTCTTGGCTTGGCTTTGCTGGGGGGATACTACCAAGGCCACTGCCATTCAAATCTGGTCCATATTCATTAGTTCGAGATACTGAAGAACTAATTCATTTAGTTCTGCTACATTAACATACCATGGCAAAACTACTGTGGTTGGAGACAAACTAATCTGGATTGTACGTAAGCATTTCCTGTCAGCATATTTTATGAGGAAAAAGAATCACCAATTGTTAAGGTAGTAAGCACAAATGTAAATGTAAAACTCAGAATGTTAAAAGAGCTAAAAAAGTTTGAGACTGTACATTAACTTAGAAAGATACCAGTTCCCAGAATACTAAAATTTTATTGCCTACAATTTAAGAATGCAAACTATAATTCAGATTTATTAATGCATAGCTGTGTCCACACTAAGATTCTGGAGGTTTTTTATCTGAAGATTTTACTAAAAATAGAGTTGAAACTGTCCTTTGACTTGAAGAAAATGGTCAAGTAGTTCCTAGACAGTTTCTTTTTGAATTGAAGATAATGCGGTTCTTTTACTTTTGAAGTTGGTTGGCTTATTCATTTATTTATTTTTTGAGGCCAAGTCTCACTATTCAGATGGGCCTTGAACTCACTATATACCGTAGGCTGGCCCCAAACTTGTGGCAATCCTCCTGCCTCAGCCTCCTGAGTGCAGGGATCATAGGCATCAACACCATACCTAGCTTGACAGTTTATTTTTAAAAAGAAGTCATTTAACAGTCTGTCTACTATCATTATTTTAAAACATGAAGTGGTAGATATGATACATTTAAACAAATCTTTTCATATGATCAGCTCTTGAGGTTGGTGGAGAAAGGCTGTCCTCATCTGTAGTGTTTACCAATATCCTTGGGGGAAATAGGGTCATCATAGATCATTTAAACTACCAGCCTCACATTACATGTTGTGGAACTGGGAAGAGCAGCAGAGTAGCATCATTTTATAGTATTTCTACCACAAGGATAGAAAGAAAAGTAAACAGCTCTCCAGCATATAGTAAAATACCAAACCAGCTTTTAGAAAACATTGAGTTTTAAGTATTTATATATTTTTATGTAATATCACAATGTAATATAATAACATACTGTGTGTCCCTCTGGCCTGCTCCGTGCACACACTCACGGCTCTGCCTCACCGGCCCAGAACAGGACTCGCCGCCTGCAGCGCAGCCTTGATGTGAGACCTCGAAATCTAACAGATAGAATGCTGACTTTTTTATTTCTTCCACTCCATTTTTTGTACATTTTATTAAAAAAAACCCTACAAAATAGTTGTCTAAAACAAAGGGGGCATTGAACTATGCATTCTCCAAGGTCTCCTATCTATCTTTGGAAAGCTTCCCAGCATAGAAGCCAACACAGTGTCTCCCAAGCCACATTTCCATGAATTACTTCATTGAGTAGCTCTGGCCAATCATCCACTGCTCCTGTCCTTCCCACCCTTCCTCACCAATTTTATACCATCTCAGCAAAGCCAAGCACAGCGGGATGTGAATGATTCCAGCTTGCAGTCACGGTTTTGCTCAGATAGTACCCATTTATGGTCGCCATCCTAGTGGCGTTACTGCCCTGCCCTAGTCTGCCTCCAAGCTGTCATGGTTTGGGTGATAAATTAGATGGTTCATCCTCTCTGACACAGTGATTTCTTGCTCTAAATCTAAATTCTTAGATCTAAGACTTACAAATTCAGTTCATTCCACTTTTAACCCAAATTAGAACCTATACTTGTGGGATTGTGGTTTGTATTAATGGTATCTACAATTTACTAGTAAAATTGTTGTTTTTTAAAAAAACTTTCCCTTTCTCTTTCCACATGAAATGATTTTTCAACTTCTGTCAATTTTTTATGGCCCACCTTACCATTCCCGCTACAACTAAGGTTAGAATTCCCCTATGCGCTGCTGAAATGTCTCCTAAGGTTAGAATTCCCCTATGCGCTGCTGAAATGTCTCCTAAGGTTAGAATTCCCCTATGCGCTGCTGAAATGTCTCCTGAGGTTAGAATTCCCCTATGCGCTGCTGAAATGTCTCCTGACTACTCACTTTTGTTATCTTTAAATTAGTTATGCAGAGTACAAGATATCTACATTTAATGTCTAAACAATGTTAGCACAAACCATTATTTTCAAGGAACTAAGAAGCATTAGTAGTATAACCATCTTAACTGTCATAGACACACACACATTATTTCTTTCAGCTTCTCACATAGGGAGACAATATGTTTATACATGTAACTCTAATTTATTTCACTTATGAGTATGGTCTGTAGTGGAATTAATTTACCTATAAACATCTCAAGTTTATCATTCTTTATGGCTAGGTGGTATTCCATTGTATAAAAATATCACATCTTTTTTTATCCATTCTTTAGTTGATGAACATTTAGGTTGTTTCCAAGATCTAGTTATTACAAATTGTAGTGCTATAAATATGGATGAAATTATATGGCTGTGGTATGATGTTTTTAATTTTCTCTGGGAAGATACCCAGAAGGGGGAACAGAGGGGTCAAGTGGAACCTCTGATCCTAGTGTTTTGAGGAATCTCCACACTGATCTCCACAGTGGATGCACCAGTCTGCACTCCCACCAACAGTGGCAAAGGTTCCATTTTCCCCATAGTCCCTCCAAGCATGTTTTATTGGTTGATTTCTTGATAACAGCCATTCTTTCCGGGGTGAGGTGGAATATCATTATTTTAATTTCCATTTCTTGAATGACCAATGATATTGAACATTTTATCATAAATTTATTTGTTGTTTGTATTTCTTTATCTAACAAATGTGTATTCATCTCAAATGCCCATTTTTGGATTGGATCTTTAAATTTGGGAAGTTTAATTTTTTTGAGTTCTTTATATTTTCTCAATAGTAATTCTTTGTCTGAGGAATAGCTGGGTTGTCTCTTCATTCTGTTGGTGGGTTCTCCTGCTGTGCAAAAACATTTTAATTAGATGAGACCCTAGTTTTTGATTCTTTGTGATAGTTCCTGTGTGGTTTGTAAAGTCTTTGCCTACACCAATGTCAACAGTTTTACCTATCAGCAGATTTAATGTTTCTCTTTTAATAATTAGATCTTTAATCCATTCTGAATTTAGTTTAGTGTATGGTGAAAGATATGGGTCCAATTTTAATCTTTGGCATATACAGAGCCAGTTTTTCCAGCACCGTTTATTAAAGAGGTTATCTTTTTTCCAGTGAATGTGGATGGCACCTTTGTCAAAGATAAGGTGGCTTTGTATGTCTGGAGTTGTTTCTGCATCTTCTAATCTGTTCCACTGATCTTCAGGTCTGTTTTTTTCCAGCATCATGCTGTTTTTATTGCCATACATTTACAGTATAATTTCAGGGATTGTGATGCGCTGTCTTGCCTTTGTTGCCAGAATTGCCTTTGCTATTCTTGATCTCTTATGGTTCCAGATGAATTTTAGGATTGTTTTCTCTAATTCTGTGAGATATACTAATGGAATTTTGGTTGGAATTGCATTAAATCTGTGTAATAGTTTGGGAAGTATGGCCATTTTATTCTGTTGGCCCTTTCTACCCAAAAGCAAGGGTTGTCTTTCCATTTTCTAATATCCTCTTCAATATCCTTTTTAAGAGTACTGTAATTTTCAATGTAGAGGTCTCTTACATTCTTTATTAGATTGATTTCTAGGTATTTCAGTTTTTTGGATGCTATTGTGAAAGGTATTTCCCTGACTTATCACTCAGCGAGTTTGTTATTCGTGTACGGGAAGGCTATTGATTTTTGATTGCTACTTTTGTATCCAACTATGATACCGAATGTGCTTATTAAATCTACCAGTTCTTTAGTGCAGTTTTTGGGGTCTTGTATGTACAGTAACATGTCTTCTGCAAATAATGATAATTTACCTTTTTATTTTCCTATCATTATTCCTTTTACTTCTTTGTTCAATTTCTCTGGCTAAAGTTTGCAGGACTGTGCTGAATAGGCATAGGGACAGTGGGCATCCTCGTTTTGTTCCTGATTTTAGAGAGAAAGTTTTCAGTTGTTGCCCATTTGGTATGATGTTGGCTGTTGGTTTGTCGTAGATGGCTTTTATCAGGTTGAGATAAAGGCCATCTATTTCAATCTTCTCTAGGGTTTTCATCATGAATTGGTGCTGGAATTTGTCAAAAGGTTTTGCTGCATCTATTGAGATGAATGTATAATTTTTGTCCGTGGCTCTGTTAAAATGTTGCACTATATTTATTGATTTGCATATGTTGAACCATCCCTGCATCCCTGTGATGAATCCCACTTGATCATGATGTATAACCTTCTTGATTTACTACATTCTGTTTTCTAGTATTTTATTGAAGATTTTTGCATCTATGTTCATTAGGGATATTGGCCTGAAATTCTCTTTCTTTGTGGGATTCTTTGCTAGTTTTGGTATCAGGTTAATACTTGCTTCCAAGGAATGAATTTGGGAGTATTGCTTCCCTTTCAATTTCATTAAAGAGTTTGAAAAGTAATGGTGTTAGGTCTTCTCTAAATTTCTTATAGAATTAATTCATCAGTGAATCTGTCAGGGCCTGGGCTTTTCTTTGTTGGCAGGCTTTTAATTATATTGTCAATTTCATTGATTGATATTGGTTTATTTAGGATTTTTTATCTTCTTGGTTCAGCTTTGGTAGTTCATATGTATCTAGGAATTTATCCATTTTTTCTGAAATTTCCATCTTACTAGAATACAAGTTTTCAAGTAGATATAAGTGATCTTCCTGATTTCTGCAAGGTGTATTGTGATTTCATCTCTTTCATTCCTAATTGTATGGATTTGAGTCTTTTTCTTTCTTTTCCTTTTGATAAGGTTGGATAAGAGTTTATTGACTTCATTTAATCTTTTAAAGAACCAACTCCTTGATTCATTTATTTTTTTGTATTCTTTTTAGTCTGCAATGTGTTAATTTCTGCTCTGATCTTTGTAATTTCTTCCCTCATACAAGCTTTTGGCTTATTCTGCTCTTCTTTTCTAGAAGTTTGAGGTTCACCATTAAGTTGTTTATATGTGCTTGCTCTGCTTTCCTGATGTGGGTATTTACTTCTACAAACTTCCCTCTTAGGACTGCTTTTATTGTGTCCCATAAGTTCCAGCTTGTTGTAGTGTTACTATCATCCAATTGTAGAAATTAATTTCTTATTTAATTTCATCTGTGACCCATTTGTTGATCAGGAGAGCGCTATTTAATTTTCATATATTTATGGAGTTCTTGTAGTCTCTTTTGCCATGGAGTTCCAATTTCATTGCACTTTGATCTGATAATATGCATGGGAAAATTTCATTTTGAAGGTAGCAAAATACAACAGAACAAGACACAACAAAGCCAATCGAGACAATGCAGTGAAATTGGTACAGAACTTCACAGCAGGTTACCGGGATAACAGTAATAGGTACCATAGTATAATAGGTTATCTTCACAATAGTTGTCCATTCAATCAGGTATAGTAAAATCAAACCAAAAATAGAACATTATAAAACTTATCAAAACAGAATATTGAATAAAACAAAACAATCAGAACAAAGCAAAACAGTGAAAATAATGTTGGCCTTCAAAGAGAAGACAGAAGGAAATCCCCCCTATTTGCTGTACTGCACACAGTCATCCTCCTAAGAGATGCTCAGACCTCTGGCCCTCAGTTGCTAACTGCGAGGTGGGGGATGGGATGGGGTGTTTAATTCTCAGTCCCATAGGCTCAGAGGAGACGCCGACTGGTTCTCTTCCTGGCTCTCCCGCCACAGCCACATTTACATAAGCATGTTCTATGAGCTAATATGTGGTCTATTTTGGAGAATGTCATGTGATGCTAAACAGAATGTGTATTTTGATGTTGGGGGTAGAACACCCTGTAGACATCTACTAAGTCCATTTGTTCAAAATTTGACTAATTAGCAATATTTCATTGTTGATTTTTTGTCTAATGATCTGTCTTTTTGTGACAGTGCAGTATTCAGATTCCCAAATATAATTGTATTAGGGAGTATTTGATTTTTCATATTCCTTAATACTTGTTTTACATAGTTGAGTACACTGGTATTTGTTGCATATATATTTATGATTGTTATCTCTTTCTTTTTAATTGTTTCCTTTACAAGATTATAGTGATTTTCTTTATTTCTCTTTAAAGAGAAATCACCAGTCTTGGTTTAAATTCACTTTGTCTGCAAATAGAATATCTCTGCTTTTTTTCTGGATTCGTGTCTCATGGAGTATTGTTTTACATCCTTTGACTTTTAGCCTATGAACTTCTTTTTGAATTAAATGTTACTTGCATGGAGCACATTGCTGGATCTTGCTTCTTGATCTATTCTCTCTGTCTGTGACTTTTAACTGGTGAGTTGAGACCATTAACATTGATGGTTATAACTGCTATATATCGTCTTATCCTCGTCATGTTATTTTCCTGTTGTTAGGTGCCTCTTTTTTCATTCACCTCCTTCTGTTTAATTGTTTGCTGTGCACAGTGGGTTCCATCTGTTGGGGTTCATGAAGTTTCAGGCTTTGTTCTCTCTCTCTCTAGAATGTCCTTCAAAACATTTTAGAGAGCTAGTTTGGTGACTATAAATTTCCTCAGATGCTCTTTATTATGAAAGTATCTTGTTTCTCCATCAGTGTTGAAAGATAGTTTTGTGGGATATGTCAATCTGGGTTGAAGGCTTTTTTCCTTTAGAATTTGAAATACTTCATTCCAAACTCTCTTTTCACTTATGAGTTTGTATTGAGAAGTGAGCTGTGATTCTGATGGGCTTTCCTTTATAGGTGATTTGTTTCTTTTCCCTAACAGTTTTAAAAATTCTATTCTTGAATTGAATTTCTGGAATCCTGACTATGATATGCCTGGCTGTAGGTTTTTTGGTCATGGCTAAATGGAGTTTTATATGACTCACTTATCTGTATGTCAAATTCTTTATCTCTACTTGGGAAGTTTTCTGCCACATCTGAGAATAGTTTTGGTTTTTTTAAAATGTCATTTGTGGTATCTCCTGCTTTTCATTGACTCCAATCAATCTTAAATTAGTCTGCTTTGTCTAACCTAGCAGCTGCTGGATTGGTTTCTCATGGTCCCTTGCTATTTTTGAAAAATATTTTTTTCATGATCAATAACTACAAGTCTGTCTTCTATATGTGAGATCCTGGATTTTTTCAATGGAATTTTTATTTTCCTAGACATCTGTTTGGGTCTGCCTTATAGATTACATTTCTTTCCTATGCTGAGTATTCATGGCTTCCATAATTCCTTTAGGCTCATCTATTTTTTTTATCTGTACCTGCTCTAGCATCACTAAACCTGCCTTTTGTTGTGGACACCATCTCTGCAGTTATCTGAGAGATTATTTCTGATTTGATTTTTGCAAGAGCCTCAGTCAACTACTTGGTTGTTACCACTTCAGAGAGTCCAGGTGGGAGGCTTTTTACTTGTTCTGCCTCACTGCCCCACGGGCTTGCCTTTGGTGAACTGGGTGTCTGGGGTTGCACTTTGTTTAACTGTCTTTTCATTTTCTTTTCTATTTTTTTAAGTTTAATTCATAGGCTAATGTTTACAAATTGTCTATGGTGAGTTGCTTTATTGCTAGTATTTAGGACCCCTAGGTAATGACTACCTTTCCAAGGTATCTTTCAGGTATAGCTGGTTTTGGGGCTTTGAATCTGTTAGAAGATCCTACCTTTTCAATTTGTTGGAGAGGAGAAGTTGCTGCTCATTTGGCCCAGCCCCTGGTTGTTTGTCACTGTGCCTCGGTATTTGCTGTGACCCTTAGTCAATCTCAGTCGTGAAATACCAGGATGAATAGCTGTTTAGAATAATTATATCAGTTTTGGCTATAGTGATATCAATACAATAAACACAGTTTAGAAAATGATAAACTGAGCTAATCAATACTTTGCCACTTATAACCACATGAAGTAGATTTGTGGTTATATAACAAAATCTAAAATAAACCAGAAAACTATATGCAGTACCCAAGTCTTTAATTTTGCCCTCAGGGGTTAAAATGTAAAATGAGTTAGGGAGAAAATAGAAAAGTAGAAGAAGAGGAAGAGATTAGAAGTAAGGTCGGAGGACAAAGGGGGACGAAGTTCACTTTTGGAAACTGGTGTAGAAGACTGGAGGAAGTGAGTTAAGAAAGAGATAAAAAGAAGGACAGAGCAGAACTACAGCCATGGTGAGGACAGACACCACGTTCACAGTCATAAAGAAACCACGTCAAACAGTGAAGGAAGAAATAAAACAAAGAAAACAAAGCCAAAAAACACAGACAAACAAAAATTAAAAAAAAACAAAGGCAAACGAGGAGGGAAAGAAAATGAAAAATAAAAACAGTCCACTTCCAGGTTTGCTGAGGTTCATCTCTGCTTTCACTGGCAGCCGACCTGTGAAGGCAGAGTCCTGATTCCCGCTCTCTCTGTCAGGAACCCAAAGGCAGCTTTTCGGTGAGGAGAGGCTGGCATTGGCAAGCCTGCACTTTCTGGTTGAGGTCAGTTGCATCGGCTCACTGCCTTCCAAGAGTGCCTTCCCCAGGTCTGAGCCCTGCTGAGAGTCAGTAGATGGAGCCAGCCACAGTTACCTGCTCTGATCTCAGCCAGCTTGTCTCCCAGAGGGCTCCAGGCCAACCCTTCTCTCCTGCGGGAAGACTGAGCCCTTTCCTTCATGCCCACTGCTGTCCTCCACGTCTGCTGTTCCCTTCACTGCAGTGGCCTCCTCAGAGGCCTCTGGGGTTGCCAGCCATCACCACGCATCTGCAGGTTTGAGCCGCTGCTGTCGTGCAGCGAGCCCTGTCTCGGAGAGAAGGTCCTGCTGGCTACCCGCTGCTTCTTCCTCGGAGCTTCTCGCTTCCCTCTCTCCATGGCTTCAGTTCATGCTTCAGATTCTCCCTGGGTCAAGGGGACCCGCCTCACCTCTTCTTGTCCTCCTCACGTTGTTATATTCCAGTGCCTGGATGGGGACTCTCCAAGAGGTTCCTTCTCTGCTGGCTTCCGCTCCGCCCTCTTGCCATCTAATCAAAAAGACTACTTTATAAAAAAGACCTACAATTCAAAAATTCATTCTTTCAACTGCACCCTTCTCTTGTCTAAATAGCAAAGTCCTTCTTTATTTTGTTAATCTGTCACAAGTTTGGCCTAAATCAGCTTCTGTACTTAAGGTATAAAATCAGGCCCAAAGCGGCCCCTTGACCAAGAAAGTTGAAACTTAACTTGAAAGTGCATCCTCCTAACTCAACAGCTGAGCCTTAGCCAGCTCTAGGGTGAAGACTGCCAAATTATGCCCAGATAAGGCGAATGCCAAGCTGTACCAATCAGGTAATTTTTGTATGTCATTTCCTATCTTTTTGGTTGTAAAAAAGGACCCACCCCGTTGAGGGGAGAAGGTGATTTCTGAGCCATCTTTGGTCTGAAATGCTGGTGGATTCTAAAACTTTTGTCTTTCTCAAATCTCAGTTTTCCCTCCAATCTTCTGTATCCAAGAGTCTTTGTGTTCTTATGTCCTGTGTCTATCTTGTTTGACTGTCTCAGCCTCTGGGACCTTAGAGGCTGTGTGTTTTTGGTTCTTGGTTCTGCCTTCGCTTCAGCACAAGTTGTCTTCTTCCCTTTGACTTCGCTGCCTTACCTTCCAGGGATGTGACAAATAAACAAATAAATATAGTGAATATTGTGGGAACACAAATAAACCTTTATATTATTTAACATTAATAAATTCAGATGTTCAAGCCTGAGGTTTGATGAGGGATAATTTTTGTTTCCATAGGAATGCAGCTGTGTTTGGGAGTAGTATCTTTTTTTTTTTTTTAAATAAAGCATCTCACCTTGCAACAAAATACTGGATTGAAAACATGATATTGGAAAAGGTGATTTATGAATTCAGACTATCCCACTTTACAGTAGATTTTAGTTTTAAGACTAATATAAACTACTTCACATGATGGATTTTGTGTATCTTTTTTATGGTCCTATTACAATATTTGTTTCTCTCTTAGCTTCATAACAAAGACTATTTTAAAAAGTCATCTGAAAACATAATATAAATATAGATAAGGCTTTTAAAATTAGAAGATAGAACAAAAGAAGCTCTTTGTGTTTAAATTCTATTCAGTCAGACACCTCCTTAATAAAGAATTAGGATTAGGTATGAATTATTTTGGAAACAAATGGAAAACTAGTAAATATGGAATTGCTTTACTTGTGTATTTAAACCAGGTCTTTATAAAATTACTTAAGAAACATTAAACCCAATTATTTTAGTTCCACTTATAATTATTTGGTAAACTTGGATAGATTTTATTCCCAATGTTTTTCTTCAATGACTTCCTTTGAAAAACAGAAATTTTACTATTTCAGGAGTAAGTATAAACTTGAACTTCTAAGAGGTCAAGTGTAGTTTAGGATCTGGAAGATAACATGTCTAAAAGAGCTTTGATCTTATATAGCACATGTGCATCCTGCATATTTTTTCCATAATATCTCAGAGCAAATAGAACCAGCTGTGTAAATGAAAAATTCAAATTACATATGTTTAGAACAACCACTAGTACTGAAACCAGTTGCAAATCCATTCTATTCCTTCTGTTACTAAATGAAAACAAACTTTCCTGAATCTCATGAGTACCTAATGTCTCTGATTAAGGGAAAAACAAATATCTATTTTCTATTTCTCCAAACCCCCATAGAGGGAGCTAGCATATTTGCTTCCTTTTCATCCCATATTTTTGTGTTTAATTGATTCTCCCCTTTAACTTGGCACCATCCCCTATGTAACTTAAGACTCTAACCTGTTGCTATCATGTTTTTGGTAGACATGGCAATTTCTCCTTTTGATTCAACAAGATATTCAGAACAGTCATCAAAAATACCAATTTTGTAAACTGGTTCATGGTCCTAACCCAATAGGACAAACCCCTGTATCATCAGCCTGTTTCTTACTCTCTTATTTCCAGCCTAGCAAATCTTCCATGATTCAAGGTTCCAGAGGGTCTGTGTGACAGACCTGTGAACAGAAAGGAAATAACAGGTCTGTGAACAGAAAGGAAATAATACCAACACTTTTTCATTAAGGAATCAAGAATTTAAATGTACAAGCAGACCTAGTGCTGAACTGATCAAATTTTAGCTATTTATTTTTCTCTGAACTCTCTGAGTTTTTCCGTTTATCTTTGTGAGGTAAATGGTGGTGAGTCAGTAAAAGAACACAGTCAGCCTGAATTTGAGGTTCTGGGCAGGAACTCTGGGAGCAACTCTAAAGGAGCGTCTGAATGAAGTTTGTTGAGCTGGGTCTTCACAGACAGGGTTAAGGAGATTAGTGGGGTGGCTTAGCGGGGGTGAGGTAAAGGGACGCATGCATGCAATGGGGGAACAGAATGGCTGAACCTGTGGCCACAGTAGAAGCTAATGCTCTGTCGTGGGTGCGCTATGACCTCGCAGAGGGGTGGGTGTTGCCATGTCCGGGCAGAGAAGGCACTGTCCCCTGCTCCAGGTGCTGGGAACAGCTATTCCAGGAATGTGGGTGGCTGAGAGCCAGGAAGCAAATGGGGTTCAAATCCATTTTCAACTGTAGAAAATAAAACTGATGTGACCTGCAGCAACATGGTGAAATCTCACACAGGGTTGAGTAAAAGAAAGTAGTAACCATAAGGCACATACAGTGTTTATATGATGTTCCACTGGCGGGAAGTTCAAGAGAACAGGCAACTCTGATCTGTAATCTGTGAGAGCTCTGGCTAAGAAGGTGCAGGAGGAAGACTCCTGAGGTGCTGGAATCGGCCTGCCCTGCCATTTGCATTGAAGGGTTGTTGTTTGTTCATAGTGCATATAAAGACTTTTACACACCTTGGAACTTACATGATATGCTCAGTAGAGATTCAAGTAAAAGGGAACAGCTAGCTCTAATCATGTGTTCTAGTAAAAGAGTACTAAACATTCTGTGAGTTGTTTTCTCTTCCTTGGCTGTCTCTGCGACATGACAACATCACTATGACTGCACAATCTAAAATCGCTTTGTGTGTTGTCCACTTTGGGGCGATGACCTCTTTCTGGTTGAAACTTAAGAAAGATCGGTTCTAACTGGAGTCTTTAGGAAATGAAAGGGTAAAGGTCAACATAATAAATTTTTATTTCAATGAAAGTAAATATATTACAATACATCTCATACATAAAAATATATTTATATATGCCCATTGCTTAGATTAGTTTAGCATCAATGTTTTCTAATATTGACATGTCACAAAGTACATTTTAATATTAATTATACTATACGTGAATGCTATTAACGAGCTCTATACATTCACTTAATAATTTTTGAATTAAATTATCTCAAGAAAGTAGGAAAAAACCATACTCTTCATATCTCTGCAATTGTAACTATTAATTTTTGGTGATCAAAGAGTTTTCATTCTTTTTAAACATTATTCTCATTTCCTGTCACCCATCCAAAATAAATGGTGACAATCGTTTGTTTATATATTATTTCATCTGTTAAGCAAAAAATGTTCCACTTTAATTCTTTCATCAGACAAAGAATTTTAGTCTATGCCAATACAGCTGGAACACTAGAAAAGCAACTCAGAGAAAATATAAGACTTACTTTAAATGAATCCTTTTAAAAATGGTCCTTTTTTCCACAATGCTCTGAAGACTATAGTGTTGTTACCGTTCCCAAACGTGGATATACTTGGCATATCAAAATATCTGATGCTTCTTACATAACTGAAAATTATTATTACACATACTTCTTGGAATTGTTTCTATAAGCAAATCCCATAAGCCATTTGGGAAACTTGATTTTGTTTTCTTCCATGAAACATATGAAAATTGTCATTCTAAAAATGCTTATTCAGGGACTTGTTCCGAGGCATTTAAATATGCTGGGTCTTAAGCAAGCCAGTGGGAAATGGTTCCCAAGTTACCTTTACTGCTTTGCATGTCTTGGTATGGATAGTCTCCTCTACAACCCTCATTAGAACCCAAAGTGATTTCTAAACGTAATAGAATTCTAATCAGAATTCCTTAGGGCATTTTGGAACCAAAAACAACTTCTAAAGTTCATTAGAAATAATATATGCTCAATAGGTGGAGAGTATTTACATAAAAGTGTAACAGGAAAAAAAAAAGAAGTGTAAGGTAAGAGCTTATCCTATCAGATCCTGAAATAGGAAATTGTAATTACAAGTCACCATGTATTCAGTACTGTACACGTTATGGTCAACTGGGAGCTGAACTGCAGCAACAGAGGCTGGTGTGGGTCTTAACAAAATAGCACATCTGGGCTTGTCCAGGCAGTAACTGGGGGCTGATTTAGCATTTCTCATGCAAGAGAAGCAAATTGTCCCTAGTGAACTATGTAGTTACTCTGTATCTGAAGTTGCTTTTTATATCTCATTCTGCCTGTATCACGCTATCATGGATTTGCTGAAGAACTGTTTCTTTTTCATGGCATTCCAGACAAGTAATTTCTTTAAAAGAGGTTCACTCTACCTCAATAGAGGCAGGGTAATGGCTGATGTTCCTATGATTTACTGGTTTAATATGTGTCTCATCACGCTGAAGCACTGGACTGATAGATGAACGTGTCCTGACCTACCTAGCACTGCTTGTTTAAGTGTAATTATTTGAAGTACTCCTTTTTGGTCTCAAAATGTTCTGCTCTGAATGACAAATGATGTTGTCACTTTTCCTCTTGGTATTTCAGCTACAGCTTTAACTGAAAAACTTTTGCACGTTTGTGGTGTTAGCTTATAGAATTCAGTATTAAGTCTGAAACCCTTTGGTGAAAATTGGTGCTACATTGGTGCTGCATTTCTTATAAATTTAATTCTTGTGACCTGGAAACCAGTGGAGGTAAGGGCTGTGGCATTTCTCGCTTTTGTCCTTATTGACACTGTTACAAGATATTTCCTTATCTACCCACATCAAGTCATTATGTGGAGAAGGCAAGAGGTGCTACCATAATTGCATTTTACTCTCTCTATTTCTGTGCATATAATTAATAACTAATTTAATTGTCCTTCTTTCTTTCTTTATCCATTTGTGTGTACATGTACATATATGAGTGTGTAAATTACTAGCTGTTCACTGTACCATTTCGTTCACAGATTCCAGAAAAATAAAACAGGATTATGACACAACTAAAGAAAGAATGAACATAATTCTGATATTCTGGTACACTATGAATGCAGGGACTAATGAGAATTTCAGATGATTTTTAGGGAATCAGTGAGCATATTCTAAGTTGTAAGAGGGCTAATTACATTATATATAGTGTTTGAATTGTGTGTGCATATGTGTGTGTGCACGCATGTGTGTGTGTCTGTGCATGTCTGTATCCTAAAAACATAAGCTGTGGTTGAAATTTGTCTTTGTGGCTAAATAGTATGTATGACAGATTACATTTAGGGAATTCCTTATATTATAAGGCCCAAAATAGCTTTGACTGTAGAACCTTATATACCAGTCGTTTACAGCAAAGGCATGTGCATGTAACATAAGCTTTGTCAGTCACATGTGGAGGTGAAAGTTTGTGATGGGGAAAAAATATCCATTTTGGTGATGGGTTACATGAGTGGCAAAAGCTATATACATAGTTTCCAATTCTGTAGTGTTATTTTGCATGTTACTTTTTGCTAAGAACCTCAAACCTTGATTTTCCTGACCTTTGGATGAATCAGTGGGTTAGTCATAATATCCTTTGAATAAATTTCTTTTCTAATAATTTCAAATACAGTCAACTTCTGTAGTACGAAAATCAGAACCTGGATTAATACATGTGGAAAGATGATTATAAAACATTAAGTGAATGAGGAACTTCAATATAACTTCATCTTTATGAGTAGGGAGGGGAAATTTCACAATAACATAATAATACACAAACTTTTAAATGATTATTTTAATCTTATGGGATCATAAGTGGTCCTTCTCTTTCTCTTTCTTTATCTTATCCTTTTTCTCATCTTAGTTTTATTATTATTATTCTTTTGTCTTTTTTTTTTTTTTTGAGGCAGAGTTTCACTCTGCAGTTCAGGCTGGCCTTAAACTCAGTTTGTAGCCCAAGCTGGCTTTGAACTTGCAGCGATCCTCCTGCCTTAGCCTCCCAAGTGCTGGGATCACAGGCATGTGCCACCATGCCTGGCAGCATCTTACTTTTAGAAACATCTTTTTGGGGCTATTTCTTCATTATGAACAGAGAAGAGTAGCTTAATGTCTGTAAAACATGAAGCAGGAATGAAGTTTCCATATTTCAATAAATTGAAGAGATGGGAACAATTTGTCACTAGAACAAATACCTTCATTCACTCAGTAAAGTTATGTGTCAGGTGCCATACTGGCTTGGCAAGAGAGTAATGAATGAGCTGGATTGGGGCATTTCGCTGGTTAAACTTAAATTCTATCAGGAGAGATAAACATTCATCAAATAAAGCAATAAATAATATAATCTTAAGTAGTGGCAAATACTAATAACAAAAGGGAAAGTTTATGCAATGGAAAAATATTTGTATGCAGATATGAATTTGGGGAGATGATTCACGGAGTTCACGTTTTAGCTGGAGGCTGACTGATAAGGAGCCGCCATCTAGATGGGGGAGGATCTGGCCGCAAGAATTTAGCAAAAATGAGCAGTGAGTGCAAGTCACAGAAGGAGGCATGGGTTTGGCACAGTCCAGGACAGGGGTTAATGACAGGAGACGCTGGGTAGGCTGCTGATGTGTGTCAGCACCGGGAGGGGCTGGAGAACATGGAATGCCATGTGCTGTGATCGCCGGAAAAACCCAAAAGCACACATGGCAGCCGTTGTAAGATTTTCATTTTCAGGAAAATGTGATGGGGCAAAATGAAACAGGACAGGTTAGTTTTCCGAACTTCCCCAGAATCACAAGGAGGGCTGGTTAAAACACAGTTTGCTGGCTCCTGCTTCCAGAAGCTCTGATTCAAAAATTTGAATGTGTATTTCTACCAATGTCCCAGGCAATGTGGGTGCTGCTGGCTCACGGAATCCCATTTTAAGAAGCTCTGGTCTTCCCAAGGGTGGTAGCTGTGGAAGTAAAGAGAAGTGAACCAGTTTTTTATACATTTTGAAAATGAAGCTAAAAGGACTGATATTGTGATTTGAATTAGAGAAAGAAGAACAATAGGCAACTCCTAAAATTTAAACAGAATCAGCAGAGGTGTGGCGGTGCCAGTTACTGAGAAAGAGAGGGCTGGGAGAGATGGGGAAATTAAACCAAGAATCCAGGGTTTGCTATTTTTGCTATTTATTCTAGTTTGGGTTTTAAGTTTACAAATAGAGGTAACACACCAAGATGGGGTTTTATAATACCACAACTCAGGTGAGGTACCGGCGGCAGAAAATGTAAATCTTAAGTAATCAGGATATAGATGAATCTGAATGACACTACGGAAGAAATAAAATGGAATAGAACATGATCTCCAAAGAAAGCTCTGCAACACTTCACCATTTCAAGAGTTACGATTTAAACAGGCAGAGAAACCTCCGAGTTGTCAGCAAAGCAGGAAAAAGACCAGAGCAAAGCATGTGCAATGCAAGTAGATAAGAAATCAATTTAGGAAGGAGAAAGGGGGCCAGTACCAGCTACTCCCTGAGTCTGGAAAGGTGTGGGCCATTGGTCACCCTGATAAGGTGGTAACAGTGATCTGGGTGTGCTGGAAGCTTCTATAGGACTGAGAACAAGGGACAGAGCGGAGGAAGGGAATGGCCAGCCATCAAAATTTGGCTTTGGATACACAGAGGGAAAAGAGACAGGGCAGCTTGAAGAGGAAGGGGGTCCGCCAGGGGAAGGGGGCTTGCTTGTTTGTGGGGCTTTTTACGTTACGGATCATGTACATTTCATGACCATCTAGACATTGGGGACACTGGGGACTGAGCATAGCCGGTTGAATAGGAGTTGGGGAACTGGATAGAGTCGTGGGTGGGGCAGTCCCAACATTTTAACAGGAGCAAGGAGAGCTACACAGTGTCACTCAGCCTTTTACCCTCCAAAAGGCAAGTTTATTCCACTGGCCAGAAAGTTCCTAACATATGAGGACATTAATCACTACTATCTTTGTCAAATGAAATGGAAAGTCATCAGGAGGAATGAATTGGTTAAAAGCTAGAAGAGGAGAAAAAAAGCATATTACTCATAAAAGGAGGTAAAGCTAGTGGAATTTGTACAAATGTAGTGAATTTTGGACTAAGCAAACTTGTTTTATTGTACAATAAAATAACATTTTAGTGGCATAGAAGAAGATAAGAATCTTTTACAATTTATGTTTTATGAGTAATCAGAGTACAAGGGCTTGCCATTTTTTTTTTTTTTTTTTGCTTCATTCATCCTTAGGAAGAATCTAACTTTTTAAAAAGGTCCTGCTATGTCTTATTTCTAAACTTTTCCATGATTGGTGATTTCATTAGTTAATCTTGGAACAAAATTTGAACATCTAATCAAGGTGGTGAGACTTATGCATTTTAATTTAAAACATTCCAATAGTCAACTAGGCATTCAAGATAAACCAAATGGCCTGAGATTCAGATGTTTTAATAAGTTCCATGTTTTTACACTGCAAGCCATCTGCTTATATAGAAGCCAAATAGAAAATGCAGTAATATATGTACATCAAATATTCATGGAGATGAAAAGAAATCCAGTCTTTAGAAAAATCTATATCCCTAAATACAAGACAGAACATAAACTACCTGAATTTGTTGTTAGATTTGTGTCTGTTACAGGCACATCACATACTGTACGATGTTTTATATATAATCTACATATACTGATGTTTTTGAATTATCCATTCAGATTTATTTGTGTCCTCTTTCTTGGGAAACCACTTGGAGCAATGGGGGCACTTACAGTTAAATGTAATCTTTATTCATAGGATATTTCTTTCTTATTCTCTTGCTTTAGCTACTTTTATGTGTGGCAGGATCCGAGGCCCAGTTTTGAGAAGCGAAAGATTGCATGTTTATTCAAACCTCTTGAATCTGCAAAATTGTAGCCAGAATTTTTCCAGAACAACCTTTCTTGGAAGTTTGTCAGTTCTCCTGGTTTGCTTTCCTGTTGGCAATCCTGGGCAAATTGTGGTTTGTCCCTTCTTTTTTGAGCCTTCCTGGTAAACGAGAGATGTAGTTACTGAGTAAACATCCACATTTTGACAGAAACAAGAATGAATGAACAACTATTTCTAACATAACAATATGAAATATATCAACTAGTGTCATTTCTTACTTTTAAAAAAAATTCTGTATTTTTTTCTCTTTTTACTGTTTTGCTTTTTTAAAAGAAAAAAAAAAGAATGACTGTATTGTTCACATTGGCTTTATATAAAATCAGTGACGGTCCATGGACAAAATGATGCTATAACCATTTCAGACTTGAGAAACTGAATTTTATAAAATTAGAGAATCATTAATGCTTTTAAGTTAACTCATTAATTTTAGCATGAATAATCTTGTTTTTAATTACAAAGTATTTTCTCTTACATGCATTGCTTTGCGTTAACCTATTTTTTTCAGTATTCATGCATCTAGTTGTTTATTAAGTGTTGGGCTCTAGGGTGAGCACTGGAGATCCACTCATTTACACTTTCTTGAGTGTAAATAACTCAAGAAAGCACTCACTCCAAAGATTCCTTGTCCACTAAGATGAGTAATTTTTTCTATGCTCCCATGCGCCAGATTCCTTACTCAACATTTATTGAATACATCATTGGTCCAGGTTTGTTGCAAAGGAAACTCTTCTAATCATAAACCCTCCGGAGACATACAGCAAGTTCTGTTTACTTTCTATTTACATGTCTACTGGTTATCAGCTGATGCTGGCTGGCTGTGCCAAGTTTGATTCTCAGCTAATGACAATGGTTCCAGGCCCATTTTATTTGTATGAAATGAAGGTCGTCCTTAGATCATTGGTTATTTAAGGTTCTTTTCCAGAGAGGTTAGCAGAAACATGCAATGCTTTGCTTTCCCAGCTGGTGAATCAGCTCTACTGTCGTTGTTCTGTTGACTAAACAAGTCACACAGTCATGTTCTCCATCAATGGCATGGGAAAACTCTCCTTCCTTAGAGTTAGGTTGAGATGGAGGGAATAGACAACTGCTGACCAGTCATCTGCTCTACCACAAGCACCTACTATGTGCTGGTCATTTATAAGGTGCTAAGTAGGCAATGCCTTCCAATGAAGGCAGAGTAGTCTTTCCTGCACTTAACGAACAAGTCACAAGCAAGTGCTTAATTAAAAGCAATAAAGGTGGAAGTTTTGAGTTTGTGTGTGTAATTCAGGCAGATTGTGAATATTAGCTTTTCCACCTATTAAATCTACCATCTTGGACAAGTTTTTTCCTCTATGAGCTGCAATTTCCACATCTATAAGTTGAAATGGGACAAGAGATACCTACACCAGAGAACTCTGGTGAGGATTAAAACTACAGTCTGTGAGTGTTTAATTCAGAGTCTGTTACAGGGTAAAAGCCCAGTAGGTGAGCTAATTATTGTAATTGCCCAATTACAGGAAGGCCAGGAAGAACAGCCCTGTTTTGGGGGGTGTGTGACAGGGAGTAATCTAGAGTAAGCCGTCTCCTCAGGTCTGTCTTGCTGGGCTCCCTGAGGTGACTGGTCTGCCTGTCTTCCCTGCTGAATTTGGTCTTCCTCTAAGACCAAATTCAATGCCCTCAAACTTTGTTGGTTCAGTCAGTCAATAAAAATTTAGGTTTCTAACCCCTAGAACATTTTCACATTATGGCAATAACACTTGGAAATTGTGGTTCAAAGCAATTATTGAAGGAATAATTAATAGATTTTGATCTGTTGCAGGGGTGGCAGGGCAGTAGGGGAACTGGGTGTTTTACTTCTCTTTCTGTTAAACCTCGAAGGGTTTTCCTAATGATACAGCACATGGGGTCCGTTTTCTTTGTTCTTGTCTCAAATCTAAGATATTATAGTCATTTCATCAAAACATTGGATTCTGATGCAAATTGCTCACAGCAAGTTTCAAGATCATATTTGAAACAAATGATTGCAAATTCTATGAGTCAAAAATCTAAACAGAAAGATCTGCTTACTAGAATCATAGAAGCAGCAGGAAGCTTAGAGAGATGTATTCCAAATTCCATCACTTGCAACTAAGGAACGGGGATGTGAAGATGCATTCTCCACGGCCCTTAGGTGAAGGCGGTACGGAGCTCAGGTCTGTGGACTCTCTGTGTGTTCCCGGTCATCCCTGCCATCTCCCATTGGAGGAGCTGTTCCACCTGCCTCTTGGGTTAGAGGTCCTGGGAGCAGCAGCAGGAAGTGGAGGGCATTGGGGGTCCTCCTTACACAGCTGGAGGTCCTGGGTACTGGTCTGACTCTGATGGCTTCTAGTACTGATTCTTGGCTAAGTCATCTAATGTCCAAAACTCTGCTTTCTCATTTATAATATGGGAATGAGTTTTTCTATATTACAGGGTTCCTGTCACTGTGATGCTGTGAGAACAAAGTAAAAGTTTCTCCGCTCCTTCTTCCTCTCACTGCATAGTCTACACCAGTGATGCAGGTGATGTTGTCCCTTTTTTGTGCATCAATACAGGGGTCATGTAATGTGGGTTTATTCCTACATAGATGAAATTAACATAGATCTATGGGTCACGATGGTAACCCTCAAGTTCCTCCACCCTAAGGTTCCTTTTCGGTTCCTTTCTGATTAACTAGTCATTTCTGCACAGGGAACTTTTTGAGGCTGTGTAAATATCTCTGCTGCTGGGGAAACATGTCCATGAGTTCTGGCATCCAGTGACCATACCTTTCTGAATTTATTACTATCATGTTATTGATGAAATGGTAAAATTCCAGGCCTCCCAGTGCTTGCATATTATTTGCCTAATCAAGCTCTGATGACATAATAGTGACTAAGACAGAAACTTTGTCTCAAGAAATTTATGTTCTGTTTATTCTTTCAATACATACTTATTATTAACTATCACCTATGTTTCAGGAACTATGCTGGGTGTACACTGGGCAAGACCCCACGGTCCCTGTCCCCGTGGAGCACCATGGAGCTTACTGCCTAATAGCAAAGTCAAGACAAATGACAGAACAGCTCATTAAATGTGCGAGAGATCTGCCAGAGCATTACAGAAACATAAGACAGGACATCAGGCAAGGCCGTTTAATGGCCATGAATAGTGTCTAATTTCAGACTTTCAGGAACAGACATTTGAAGGGGGGCTGGAGAATTTCAGGCAAAGAGACCCCCACAGGCATTGTGGGAATGGTAGCAGATAAGAGACCCTAAGATGGCGCCCTTCTTGCTCTGCAGAGGCCTCACCTCCAGCATTCCTCACCTCCAGCATCCCCATCCAGTCCCGTGTCTGAATTTCCATCATCGTGAAGGAAACGCCATCAGCCGAGGTAGTTTTCCTGGGAGGAAACATTGCCTGGCCTTGGCCTCTCATCCCAGACAAGCGTCCTGAGAAAAATGTGCTTGTGTCTCTCCACAGGGGTATCGGGCTTACACCTCATCCCATGGATTTTACTCAGAGTAACAAACTACCATAGGATACACACCCCAAATCCTACCTGGATGTTCTCTGCTCGACAGAGCATGAATCATTCTCTCTCTCTTTCAAGTTTGGCGAAGGAGTTAAGTGTTAGGTTCGAGGAGTCCTCAGCTCCTAAGAATACATGTGCACTCAATGCTGGTTCCCATTATTGTTTTATTTTTTCTCATTTAGAATCCAGGTATATTTGGGTGATTATTATTAATGTAGCATAACATATCAACTATTGGAATAATACAGCATGGCCTAATACACAATGCCACTAGTATAAATACTATCATATTATATCACATCATATTGTATTGGTTATTTTAATGTACTTATTAAAATAGCTTCTTGGTATAATTGTACATTATATAAAAAGAAAACTAACATAAACTCTCTTTGATTTTTCAAAAAGAATTTCAAGAGCCGTAGCTTGACAGTGAGTTTCACAGACTGACAAATATAAAAACTGAAGAATGAACTCATTCCTAATTGCAAGTGTTCATTGTAAGGCTTCTCATAAAAGCAGTTTTTGAAAATTGTTCCTTGTAGACATTTCTCACCTGGTTGTTTGGATCAAGAGCAAGATAAATGCCAAATATTTTAGATATATACTACCAATTGTCTTGTAGGTAATAAATCCATGTGACAGTAAGTGACAAAACCAATATGAGCAGTACTTTACATATCCCTAAATTAAAATGATGAGGTATTTCTGAAGTGATTGCAGTTGTGTGGTACTATCATAAGACATTTTTTTTCAATAAAATTACAGAGTTATACATCTACATGAAGCTTAACCTCAGAGTAGTTATTATGAGAGATGATATACTCAGTCCCACAGAGGTGCCATTCTTAAAATATTCTGAAGATCTGTTTTCAGAATGGTTCCCAATATACAGCCTGAAAAACTGCATGAGAATGATCAATGTATCATTTACTGTATAATTATCTCTTATTCTAAAATAAAAACTAAATTTGATCACTTATTTTTCTTCTTCTTCTGTTGGACCTAATTTCCAAACTAAATTTCAAAGTGAATCCAATTTCTAAATATGAGGAAGCTCCGTCTAGAACGAAGTGCATCCTACTTGCAGTCTGGACTAGAAGTACATTCAAGTCCACCAAGTTCAAGGTCACACATGGAGGAAACTCCATGGTCCCAGGACAGTGGTTAGGAGAGCCAGTACTATGCAGCTCAGCTTTGATGCTTTGGGGAGACAGAGGAATTAGCACTGGGGAGAACAGAACTCAATACACAGGGAGTTGAATTTTATATTAACTGAAGCTCAAAAGACTATGAGGCAACAACTAATACAAGTTTGATTCTCATGAAGCCACATGAGCATCTCAAAATTATCTTGAGATGTGCCTAAGGCAGGGCAGCCAATCAGAACGAGTGATTTAGAAATCACTGTTTATGTCTATAGGTGTGAATATGATTTTCATGGGGGCTTTGGAAATACTGCACCATTTAATTCAGACTTTTATTTACTCAGTGTGGATACTGATCATTATGCTTGTCATGAGACCATCATTTTACTAGGTTTTGCAGTTATAATAGTGAAGAAGACATAGTCCCATCTATGAGTTTATAATGTAATAGGAAAATGGACAAGAATTAGCAACACGTCTACCTGTGTGGATAGTGAAAGTGAAGGAGAAATTATGCTATATTTTTATCTTATCAATTGTTGTAGTTTTCTGTATTACTGTGTATTACTGGCATTATAAAGATGACTAAGTTTATGATTTAAAGTGTTCTTAGGCTCCAGGTGGCATTTGTCCTCCTAGCGGTGGCTGAATTGTGGTCTTTGCCAAATCATTCTTTGCTGGTGGAGCCCTGCTGGATTGTACTAATGAAATCTTGATTTGAATAAAGTTTCCAAGGAGATCATGGGACAAGAAACTGGCTCAAACCCTAAACAGTTATTCACTGTCTCTAAACTAACAACATGTAGGTCTTCAGGTAGAGTTTTTTTATCATTGTTGAGACAGATCGAAAACCGATTCAAACTGACTAGTGAAAACAGATGAGCTGTTTCTTGCAGAACTGAAAGTCAGAATAGAAACCAGGGCTGTACAGCAGACCCTCCCTGTTCCACTTAGTGGCCATGGCAGCTCCAGGATTATCTCCCACCACCTGCTGGAGAGAAGCCTCCCATACTCCTTACCCAGAGCACTCTGGGGGGATATGAAGCAGGAGATGGGATACGTTACAACTGGAATCACAAGTACACCGTCACCAGCGGCAGAGCCGGCTGAGAGCTCCATGGAGTGAGGGGAAAGGGTGATGGGGTGGCTTCGGTCACTCAGGGAAATCAGGGCTTTCTGTTTGCAGAAGAGTAGGTGATGGACTTCCACAGGCAAAGCCAACAATGTCTACAAGAGCAATTTTTGAGGATAGAGATGAGTATTTGAAATTGATGTGGCTGATGAGAGGCAGTTTATAATATCCTCATTGGGAAATGGAACAGAAACTTTTGATGGGCAAAGAGCATTGGCATGTAGCCTCTTATCTGTACCTGTAACTTACTGGTTACATGAACAGCACTTGAGACCCAGGAGCCGCGGATCCTCAGCAACTGGCTGCATCCATTCTACTGAATTTCTGTCAGCGTAGTCACGCTTGGAACAATCAGGTCTAGTCAGTGACATCTCTGCTTGGTGACATATTTAGGTATTTATTATGAGAGCTGATAGTTGTCAGAAAGTAATGTACTTTGAGCACTTTGAATCAAACAGAGGCACACAAACTAAACGCTAAGCTAGGAAGGTACTGGAACCACCTAGACTTCTAGGTCTGGCAGGCTTTGGCTCATTTTCGCCAGGCCTCACCCGATGTCTACCTCTAAATCTCCTGGGCAGGGATCTCTGTCCACACCCATTAATCATTTTACCCTTAGAACGAAGACTTCCCCCCTTTTTTCTCTGTGGGGCACCTGGGGCTGTCTCATGCAATGTTATATTTCTACACCCTTGGGAATATACTCTTCCCTACCAAACAGACAAAGTGTTGTCATTCAAAAGAAAGACCACTTGATGCGGAGGTGGTGTCTGAGCATCCTGAGTGGTGCCTGACGTGCTCTTGTCCACGGTTTTTCTAGTCTGGGAACAATGTGTGTGGAAGGCAGAGCCTACTGGAAGACCTTAGTTGCTACAGGATCTAACCTCGTATGTTACCTACAGGAACATCCATTTTATGTGCAAAATCTCCAGACGGAAGCCAAATCAATGTGCTTAATGTACCTGCTCAGGAGAGTCAGAGGTGACAAACAAAATCCTTCTGGCAAGTTCCTGTGCCCTCTTGTACCTCAACTCCCTAAGTGCTACAGTAAAACGTCTCTTATAAACACACGCACACATACACACACAAGCATGCACACACACGCACACATACACACACATTCATGATTAGATGGAAGTATCCACACAGAAAGCCCTAAAATCCTTTTGGTGTTCACACTTCAAAAATCCAAACTGTTCACTTTGCTATAGTGTCTGGCACAGCGTTAGTCCTGTTTGATCCTGGCTGATCTAGATCTTGGAGATCCTTAACTGCCCACCCTTTGCTAAATTCGTTAATGTTCTCATTCCCATAAGAATGAAACACAGTGGAAACTTTAATTGCTTTAAACGGTATTCGACCATAAGCATCCACAATGAAAAGGACAGAAATGTGTAATTCAGAGCATGCATTGTCTATCTAAGCCTTTAATTAACTGCACATGTCTGCACGCCTCTACCCCCATTTGAACCAAAACAGTTTTTAGAACTGCAGTTAATTTCAATAAATTAAGAAAACTGAAAGTGCTACAAAGTAAATTCTCATTAACATTAATGGTGGCGGCGCTGTGTAAAGTAGGTTCCCCAGACGAAGCCACAGTGGGAATATTTATATGGGTGGGTTTTGTGCTGCCTTCTCACTGGGAAAAGTTAAACAGAACAATGTAAGTTTTAAATAACAATTTTTTTTCACAACAATTAAAAAACAGTGGAAGGCATGCCACCACGCTGCACGTGATTGATTGGGCATGTTAAAAAATGAGTGTCCTAACCATTCACAGCAGGAAGATCTCCGCTTGACGGCTGTGGCGGGAACAGGATGACTTGGCAAGAAGGGAGTTTGATTTTGATTTCCTGGGATGTGAACTGGAACCAAGGAGCCGGACAGGCAGCTGCAGGTGGGTGGGCTGACCCTGGGGTTGACAGACCTAACCTCTGATGTTCCACAGAGCCTGGAGAAGCTGGCTTGCAGCAGTAATTCTTGGATCCTTGAATTTAAGAAGTGCTTCAGGGCCACCCATTCCGAAAGCTCAGTTCCCTTCTAGGTGACAATAGGTTTTGCCAAGCAGTTGAAATTCCCAACAGGAAAGAAAGAGAGTAGTAAGGAAAAGGAGACATGGGGGTGATTAGCCCCTGTAGAGGTCGATTTAACTTTCATACGAGGATTAACTCACCCAATATGGGAGCAAACAATGGCACCTCCACCTCATAGCTGATAAAACAGCCCCAAGGAGTTTGAGTGAGTTGCTGAGGGTTTATGTCGGCAAGAGAAGAAGCGGGAATTAAATCCTTACAGCTCCAAGCCAGTTATCGCCTCTGTTGCTTTCTAGGAAAGGGGTCTGTGCTTCCCAAGGGCAGAGAGAGGTGTGGGCTGTGGAGAAAGGACCTTTAGGTCCTCAGAAACTCCTCCATCTCTGGGGTTTGCTCCAGCTGTGGTTCTTGACTTTTCTGGCTTCGATGGATTCTAAACCCCTATTGTCCGCTGTTCGCCACTGTTTGATTCTGCTTGGTTTCCACGTGGGGCTGGTGGTTGGCGCAGTCCTCACTTTGCCGCTGAAACTGACCTCTGGGCCTGCTTACAGGGACTGGCTTGCTGGCCCCCACAGGACCCCGCCATACTCTACACACCGTATACAGTGTTACCATGTATATACGAAATGCACATTACATATGATACAATATTGATTTAATATAAAAACAAAATCTGTTTGAAGTCATATATTATCCCATATTATTTACTCTTACTTAAATGCTATCAATTAAACAAAAATAAGACTTGTTAATTTGGCAGTTGGTGGCATTTAATAATAGAACCAAATAAACAATATACATAAGGACACCATGATGTTTTCATAAGTTTCCTTCCTCTGACATAGCAAATCACTGTATCTCTCTTCCCTTTCTTGGATTTTTTAATGTAGTGGGGTGATTAAGATGCCTCTGGGACATTGTGAGTGACGGGGTGCACAGGATTGGCCTCCACTGCCACTGACTTCCCATCCCCTTAACTGACTTCTGAGACTGTTTAGGGAAACTTCTTGAGTCCCCTAAAAGTGGTTCCTGACTGAAATACTTAAGTAACGTTTGCGTTACATTAACTACCTCTCAGAGATTCAAGCGTCCAGTGAAGATCAAACTTGTTTAACCTGGATTTTCCCCTAAATGGCATTTCATTATGGAACACTGAGGCCACTCTTCCCCCAAGACACATATTCCCAAATAACTGACATGACTAGGCTGGGCTCTCTGCAGCCCTGCCACACGACCTGTGGCTTTTTGGTGAACCCAGTGCATGGATGGCTTTTTCAAGGCATTTTTGCAGGCTTCCTCCCTCCCTTCCCTCAGTGTTTACTCAGTCCTGCTCTGAGGAAGGCCATTTACCGTGGCCCTAGTTTTGCTGCTTTCTCCTAAGCACCTGGCACCCTCAGGCATTCCACTCATCTAACTTATTTAACTTAATTTTGCTTCTCCTCTGTCTCTGTCAAGGATTCCAGAACTGTGAATTTTCTGCCTGGGAGACATGGTGCTGTGTCTCTGGGACCTGGAGTCATGCTCCGGGTAAGGCAGAAGGAGAAGGCCAACGGGAGAGCCAACAGCATGTGTATCTGGGGAGTCCCTGAAGGGCCAGACTCAGCTGCGGAGAAGCCACCCAGGGAGCCTTTCGGGCTTCTCTCCCCGGGTTAGGAATCTCAGGGTGGCTCTTGGTTCTCACTAGCCAAATCCATTTATCTCACACTGGCACCACATAAATGCAGGGCTGTTTGCTGTGCACTGGTGATACAGTGATGGGAAACAGTGCCTGTCTTCAGGATGGTGACCGTCTAACGGTCAGAAAAAAATACATAAAAAGAAGAGCAGAACCTTGCAACAGCTGTACTGCCTTCTCACTGGGTAAGAGGCCAGCTTGCTGTTGTTTTATTTTCTTTCTTTCCCTTTAAACATGAATGTATGAAAAAGCAGATCAATCGTCAGTAAGAAAGGGTCAAGAGGAAATAAATGGTTAAAAAAAACTGAAACCAACTTTACTATTGCTGGTTCAAATTCTCCCCCTGCCCCAATCAGGCAAAAAAATAATAATAATAACAATCACAAGAACTTAGAGGTAGAAACAATGAGAGTGTAACGTGACCGTCAGCACGTTTGTCTGGGATAAATTTTTTACAATGTCCAAATGTGCATGGATATGAACACATAGTCATTCAAGTGCAGAAAGTACAAAAAATTCATTTCAACTATTACAGTGGATTTAAGAAGCATCAGGTGGTGAATTGAATGCAGAGAACATTTGGGAATCTGAAATGTTATCCAGATCTGAACTCACAGATGCTTTACACCAAAGAATTCTCAGCAGATTGTAGCAAGTCCATAAATTCTGAACAAGGAATCGTCAGGGGAGTGAGTTCGTTATACATCGAATGCTTGAACACTGAGATACTCCGGGAAAACCGAAACACGGATAAAACATAGCAAGCCTGTGTCCCGAGCAAGTGGAGTAATTTTCCCACTGCCACACACATTATCCTCACATTCCTCAGCCATGGGCAGCTGTGCTCTCCCGGGGAGAAAACAGGAAAAGCCTTTGGTGAAATAACCTCAGACCTGTAAGTTACTAAGTGAGTGTTTCACCATGTTTTATCAAAATAAAATGCTCAGTAGTACAAGACCTTTAGATGGCCTAAAGCTCAGTAGAGAAAAGCAATGGGACAGAAACATTTGGAGTGCCTGTCTGCCAGGCTGGGCTTGCGATGCACACAAAACAGCTCACTGGTTGCTGTAATCCATCTATTAGGAAAAGGCCGTAACAACAAGAAAAGTTTATGTATGCCTGGAAATCTTCAAAAGCATCAGATTTATTTACCCTTAAGAAGGTAAAACATGCTAACTCAAGCATGTTAGGGCATGGTGGAATGAGAGGTCTCCTTCTCATTTTTCTTTAATATTGGAATGTCCAGCCATTATCAATTATAAGTCACCTTTACAGTTTTATCCTATTGAGAAATAAATTGCATTGATGCTTGGCCTGATTTTCACCTGTCAGCAGAATTTCCTGAGAAAGGGATGGTTGCGGCACCCTTTTCCGTCCATGCCGCGTCCTAGTCCATCCACGCCTTGTGACAAGGTCCATGGGTGGAGGAGAGCGCTTCAAGGAATCACTTCTCCAGGAAAACGACACCGCATGTGGGAATTGGGCGCAAGGATCTTGTAATGTTTTGTACTGATAATTGTAATTTGTGTAATTCACATATATATATTTTCATGTAATACTCAATATGAAATCGAAAATAGAAACTCCAGAGGAGTTACTAGAAACCTTCTAGATAACTTTGTGAAAACTAATTGTGAAATTTTACCTTCTGTGAGTAGTAT
>PVLA01008824.1:0-83561 GCA_004027455.1 Hydrochoerus hydrochaeris | reverse complement strand
CTTTACCCGGACGCCAGCCCGTTTCCTGGAGGGAGTGCACAAACCCAGCAGCAGCTGCAGCTTCGCTCGTGGTCTGGCCCTGGGCGGCCGCCCACCCCTTCCCAGCGCCGCCTCACGACCCCCACCCCGTGCGGGCACCGCGGCCCCGGGCCCTGCAGCCTCCAGTCGCCCCGCGCCGGAGCCCCTCCCCCACGCTGCCCCGGGACCCTCGCCCAGCACCCCGAGGTCCACTCCTGGTGCCCGCGCCCGTCACGGGGTGAGTAGGCCTGGGGAGAGGCGGAGACACGGCGGCGGCGGCGCAAGGGAAGCCTGGCCCCGAGGCAAGGGAGGAGGGCGCGGCGTACCCCGAGTTTCCCACCTTTTCTCCTGGCCCAGACGCGGCCGGGGCGGACGGGACCTCTCGCGCTCTGCCTCCTCCTCCTCCTGCTTCATGGAGCCATGCGCCTGGATGGAGGCTCCCGAGAGAAGCAGGCTCGCCGACGGGCCAGACGCGCGGCGCAAACCGGGTGGGGCGAAGGGGACCGTCGGCTGGAGGAGGAAGCGACGGCGGCGGCCGGGAAGAACTAGAGGTATTCCCTGGGCGGCTGGAGGACTGAGTCGAGCCGGGACCCGATTCCTCCGGTATCCCAGCAGCCACCGGAGGCAGTGAGGTAATGGAGGAAGAATGTAGGGAGTCCTCCAGTGGACCAGACGCCCTCTAGCGAGCCAGGGAAAACCATAGAGATCGGGGGAGGTGCCAGAGCACCGCCCGGGGTTGAATTAAGGGGGCTATTTTGCATTTGCGTGGCCCAGTCCTAGGCAGTTGGGATAAAGAACACTCCCAGGAAACTGACAGAACGCGGACGTCCCTCCCAGGGCGCTGAGGCGGCTGAGCGGAGCGCGCGACAGTCAGGGCAGCCGGCGCAGGGCACACCGGGCAGCCCGGCTTGGCCGGCGGGCGCGGAGCACGCCGGGAGCTGTAGTGTGAACCGGGCGGGCGGCATTGTCCGCGACGCGGCCAGGTATTGGCCCTGGCGCTGCTTGGGGGTGCTCGGGGTCCCGCTGCTCGTCCCCATTAAGGACTCAGCGCTGAGTTGCCAGCGGCTCTCCTCCCAGCGACCACACTCACGTCACCTCGCCTGACCCAGCCGCTGCCTTCGAAAGCAACTGGAAGGGACGGCTCAGAGCAGCCTTAAATCATACAGCCGATGGCCAGAGCCAGGCCTGGTGCCAGCTGCCTGCACCAGGCTTGCCAACCTTCCGACGCACCGGAGAAGGGAGGCTCCAGCTCACGTCAAGAGACCCTGTCTTCTGGCCCTGAAGCTCCCGCTAAAGATGGTCTCAGTGGGATACACATCGCACAGGATTATTTAGTAGCCCGACTAAGCACATTCTTCCGTACTAGCCAGGCCCAGAACAGCATGCAAAAAATATCCTTTAAAAATTAGTCTAAGTCATTTTAATTCCAAATTCTTAGTTTTGATCAGACTTGCCCTTATAATGGCATTTTTTTAGTTACTCTGTTGTTTGTTTTTGTGGAGATGGGACCATACCCTCGCATGCTAAGCACTTGTCCTGTTACCTTACCTTCCCAATCCCAGCATTTTTATTTTTAATTACAGATGGGAATGCACAAAAAGTCTTATTTCTGTCCTGCAGGAGGTTGGAACAGCCCAAACTGTCTTAAGCTGAGCAGCAAAGGCAAATCCTTAAAAATTAAAGCAGTTGCCTGAGATAAAAGGACTCAACCACACACAGCATTCTGTTTTGCTTTTCTGTTGATGTGCAAAGGCATCCTAAACATGTTTGTCCTCAAAGACCAAACAAAAGTATCAAGTAAAAAGTGCAAATCATATCTAACAGTGAAGCTTTCCAGCAAAACCCTTCTGCTCTAGAATGCATAATGTATGTAAACACAGTAAGATCTGCAGAGTTTTAGCCTAATTACCAGGTGCCTCTTGGACCCTGAGCTCTCAGAACTAGGCAAAGGGTGACAATGTGAAGAAGAAAGGGATGCATAGGCTTTGTTGAATGGGAGATGACTTTTTAAAAAGTCACTTCTATAGCAGCTGCATAATTCCTGTCACACACTGGGCTTATCACTATCTTGCGGCCACATTTGCCAATTTCTAACCTCTGTCTGCCTGAAAAACTACAAATTAGATGATTATATGGCTTAGAGCCAGAAGTGCAGGAGGCAGAAAGCCAAAGAACTTTTTTTTGTTGTTGTTTCTGAATAATAAAGGCCAAATCCTGACTTAAAGTAATCAAAATAAATTTCACAGAGTGAAGGTCTTTCCAGCTGAGAGTCTTAAAGCATGGCATCTGGAAAGAGGCCTTAGTCTGTTGCTCCCAGGATGATGCTCTCTAATCATTAAACAGCCTGTGCATAAGGGAATTATCACTCCCTAGTTATCAAGCTGCCAGGAAGTAAATGACAGAACTAAGCTGGACTTGAAACACTCCCAGATTAAAATAAAAATAAACCTTGCCTTTGAGTTGAGAGGTGTTTTATTGAGAAATAGAATCCAGATGTTGACGACCTTTTTTTTTCTTTTTTTTTAACATATGGGAAGACAAGGGTTCAAGACTTTTTAAAAAAGTTACTTTAAGGTCACCTCATATTAGCATGCTATGGTCTGTGCTGATGGGAAAATAAACAGAATGAAATGAACATGAGGAAGAAACTGAGGGACAGTACATTCCATGAATGATAAGGAAAAGGCTATAATTTATTTTCTCATTTCCTGCACATACTCGAGAAGCCTAATATATAGTAAGCATGCAATTATTATTTGTAGCCTGAATGAATAAAAACCCACACACAACAAACAGGCAATATAATTGGGAGAGATCCATAAAAAAGCTAGTTATAGCCAAACCTTTTGCATGATCTGGAAAGGTCACCGCAAACCATTGAAATAAAACTGTACTAATCCAAATATCCCAAGGCAAATCATCTGCCTTGCTGATTCACAGTTATCATTTCTTAGCTTAAATGGCTAAGAATATATGGTAATGATCAAGAGAGTTCTCTCTGGACTCAGACTGCTTGACCCCAAATTGCAGGTCTAATACTAAAAACCCTGAGAGCAAGTTAGTACATCAGTGACTTAGGCTTATCATCTGTGAGGATTGTTGCAGGACCTACCTCATAGGGTTAGGAAATATAAGTCTATACACATAAAGCTATTATTGGATTAGTGTGTCAAAAATGCTAAGTAACTGAGCTTTGTATTATGGTATTGAGACTAGCATGAAATTAGCCTGTGGGTGGCTGAGTGTGGTGACACATGCCTGTAATCCCAGCACTTTTGGGAGGCTAAGACAGGATCATTGAGAGGTTGAGACTAGCCTGGGCTACAAAGTGAATTCAAGGCCTGCTTGAACTGTATAGTGAGACTGTCCCCCTCCCTCTCTCCCCAAATTAGCCTGTATGCCACTTATACACATTCTTTTTGATTTGCACCTTGTATGAATAATAGGCTGATGGAATAAAGGAATTTCCAACCAGCAATATCACAGAGGATATTGACTGGTGGTGTAGGTTTTACCTGTCCTGATTTCCAAGAAGGTTTTGTTTGTTTTTGCTTTTGAAACTAGGTCTCACTACATAGTCCAGCTTGGACTTCAATTTTCAATTCTGCCTCAGTGTCCTAAGACACAGGATTACAGGCCAGTGTGCCTGGCTTTTCCTTCTAATCCTGTGTATAGCTTGAGAGGTTTTTCTATTAGTTTCTGTATCAGTCACTTTACTAGAGAAACAGCTATTACACAAGATATACAAACATATAAGAAATTACAAGATTGGCTTACAATGGTCACCTGAGGAGTCGGATGGGGAAGCATGCAAAGGCTGTCTGCACGCTGGAGGCTGAAGGGTTCAATCCAAGGTCTGGAGCTCACTTCAGTGTCCCATGCAAGTCCACATTAAGAGAAGGATGGGTCTGCTACGGAAGGGTGAAGGATCCAAAGGAGAAGCTGAATAATCTGTGCTGGAAACCAGGAAACAACATCCAAATTGAAGGTGAAGATTGAAGATCCTCCAAAGAGTAGAAACTAGTCTTCCCTTTCATACCATCCGGGTGCTGAACCACGCTAGGATGGGTCATTTATACCTTAGGGTATAGAATTACTGAGTTGAACTGGGTATGGTAGCACATGCCTGTAATCCCAGCACTTGGGAGGCTGAGATGGGAGGATCTCCATGAGTTCAAGGCCAACCTGACCTGCATAATGAAACCTTGTCTCAAAAAAAAAAAAAAAAAAAGTAAAATAAAATAAAATTGCTAAGTTGGGCCGGGGATATGGCTCAGTGATACAGCACCTGGCTGGCAAGTGCAAGGTCCTGAGTTGGATTTGCAGTACCATACACACACACAAAAGATTTGCTGAGCTGGGCTGGGGATTTAGCTCAGCAGTATAAGCGCCTGCCTGGCAAGCACGACATCGTGAGTTCGTTCCCTGGTACCAAAAAAAAAAAAATTTTTTTTTGATGAGCCAATTTACCAACTTAGTTCAGCACCTTCTCAAGCTGACACAATCAATTAAGCATTATAATATCCATCCATGTAACCCACATCTGACTTAGTGTGTTTCTAGCAGCTCTGAAGGCTCCATTTTCCTTCTTCCAGTTACTAGTAACCCCTCAAAAGATAATCAGTACGCTTTCCTCTGTCGCTATAGAATAGTTTTGCTTGTTCCTGAATGTCACGGACATTGAGATGAGCTCAATATGTACTATTTTATGTCTTGTTTATTTTCAACATTATTCTAACAGACTAATCCCTATAGTTAAGTGCAGCTGTCTTTCATTTTTGTTTGCTGCACAGAACACTGCTGTTTAGTCCACATTGAATGACTCCTAGGGAGTACGTATCAAATGAATAGGCCACAATTTGTTTAGCCAGTATGTCTTTAAAACAACCTTGTTCATTTCCCTGAGACTAGAGCTTTAAGTTTTTTAAAAAATAAAATCCTAAGGCTGGGCGTGATGGCTCACGCCCGTAATCCCAGCACTCGGGAGGCTGAGCCAGGAGGATCATTGCGAGTTCGAGACCAGCCTAGGCTACAAAGTGAGCTCAAGGCCAGCCTGAAATGCATAGAGAGACACTGTCTCAAAAAGACAAAAAAAAAAAAAAATCCTGTGTAGCTGGGTATAGTGGTACACACCTGTAATCCCAGCACTTGGGAAACTGAGGCAGGAGGATCACTGTGAGTTCAAGGCCAGCCTGAATTGCATAGTGAGACCCTGTCTCAAAAAACCAAGCTAAAATAAAAAAAGATGCTGTGGTGTTTTAGAAGTTCAGTGAAGGGAATGGGGTGTAGGGGAGGACAGGTATGACTCTTCCATAAACAGGAAATGTAAAGAGTCTACCCGGAAATTGCTGTGGTGAAGGATGGCTGTGACATCCATTGGGACAGTGGGGAGGGCAGCATTTCAGAGATGCCAGAGCACCTTCCCCTGCCCAGCCTCAGAGCTCTGGCACCCCCAGTCCTGCCTCTGCTGTCATCTTGCCTGCAGAAAACTGAACCCCTGCCCCCCTGCAGACCATCATCAGTCCATTGCGTGAGTAGTGTCTTGCCGGATGAATCAAGGAGCTGGAATTGGCAAGTACCTTAGATACATAAGAAAATTACAAAGTGCCAGGAGCCACAAAAGCAAAAGCAAACAAAATACACAGGCTTGGGGTAGGGAAGTAATTTAGTAGTACAGTGTGTACTTAGCATGTGCGAAACCTTGGCTTCAATACCTATCACCTGGTGGGGGAAATCCATGTGTTTCAGAAGGTGGGAAATAAACTCTAATACTGGTACCAAATACTATTACAGGCCAGAAAAGAAAACCACCTCAGACCTTTCAAATAAAAAGGGATTAATGATAAGAATTGGTCATACAAGTGTCAGAAATCTAAAAAAATAAAGGAGATGTGGAAGTAACCTCAAAGTGAGCAACTTTAGGAGAAAACCACCATGGAGCTGGGGTTGGAGGTGCCTTAGGCTAGCACGTGGGGACCTGAGTGTCGGGGAACTGGAACTGCAGGCCCACTGGCTGGTACCATTGTTGCTAGACTTCTCTGCCACTGTCCTGTCTTCCCCAGCACCTCCCTTCGGCAGAATCTAAGAGGAAGTCCGGGGTAAGTGTTCCCTGGGTAGTGCAGCTGAGGATTTCTGGGCACCACACTGCAGAACCAGATTGAGAGGTGTGGGCTGGCCTGAGCAAGGATTGGCACCTAAGGGTATAGCCATCACTCCGAGGCTTCCAGGATGCATACTGCCACTGGTTCCTCTGGGAGTGTGCCAGGAGCAGCTCATGCTGGACTCGGTGGAAATTTAGAAGTTCTGGGCCTTCTCCCAATAATGCCAAAAGCTGTCACCATCTCTGGACTGCCTGGCAGCTTGGGGCTCACTGAGCTCCTGGACTTCTGCCTGCTAAGGCTGTGGTGACAGGACATGGCAAGAGAGGAGCATGCCAGGGTCACTTTTGCTTTCCTTCTTAACCCTGTCTGAGATCAGTAGGCCATTATTTTTTGTGTGTTTGAGACAGAGTCTCACTACATAATAAAGGCTCAACCTTGAATTTACTATGTGGCCCAGGCCATAATGCCTCAAGTTTGCAGTGATCCTCCTGCTCCAGCCTCCTGAGTACTGGGTGTACAGGCATGTGCCACCATGCCCAGCTGGTGCATTGCATTCTAAAATTTAATGCCTTACAGCTATTGGCATGATGGTCTTAGAACAGCTAGTTTAAATTTCTCAGAGGTGGAGAGCCAGGAGATGAGAATGCTTGTTTCCTCACTGTCCTGTTAGGCAACAGTGATATGTGGACATGATGGGCAGGCATCTAACCACACAAGGGAGAGTGGGTGCTGGGGCTTGGCTCAGGGGCAGAGTGATTGCTCTATATGCTTGAGGCCTGGATTCCTCCTCAGCCAAGAAAAAAACAAGGCAAATAGAAAAGCAAAAAGCAGAATTGGGCCCCTGGAAGGAAAAAGATTGAATGAATATCACCAATCAGACACAGAACAGTAGAAACACCAGGTACTGAGGGAAAGAAACTGAATCTGCCCAATGGCATCAGAGCTCCCGCATTTGCCCACAGCTTCCCCCATGCCCACCTGCATTCATGAAGGCTTCCCTGCCAAAAATGGTGCAGCCATCATGGTGACCCCATGTGTGGAAGACCCACAGAGTGACAGCACTGGGCACGCAGGTATGTGACGGGAAGAACAAGTAGCCAGATGTGGTGGCACACACCTGTAATCCCAGCGCTTGGAAAGCTGAGGCAGGAGGATTACAATGAGCTTGAGGCTAGCCTGGGATACATAAATGAGATCAAGGCCAGCATAAACTACACAATAAGACCCTGTCTCAATAAAATAAGATAAAATAAAAGAGTAAATGTAACACCGCTCTGGTAAGTGGCTGTGGCCTCCCAAGCCATGGCCGCCCCAGGGCGAGAACCATATCAGCATTTCCTGAGATCCATGCCATGTTGGAACTTGGGGTGATGGGAAAACAGGCAGCCAGCTCACCGCTCTGGTGGACAGCTGTGAGCCTACCAGGGAGCGGGCTAAGAATCAAACATCCATCTCATCCCCACCCCTGCAAGTGAGAGCCAGAGATCTGAGCATCTCTTGTGAGTTTGACTATATGCAATATAGCAAATAAGGGGGATTTTCTTTTGCCATCTCTTTGAAGGCAAATATTTTTATCTCTGTTTTGCTCTGTTATGATCTATTGCTCTATTCAGTATTCTGTTTTTATAATTTCAGTATTTCCTTTGATATTGCTCTACCTGATTGAAGGAACAACTAATTGTGAAGAAAACCAGATCTACTATTGTACCTATTGCTGTGAGGTTCTGTACCAATTTCACTGCACTGCCCCAATTGGCTTTGTCCTGTCTTGTTCTGCTGTATTTTCTACCTTCAAAATAAAATAAAATAAATTAAATTAAAAATAATAATAAATAAGAAAAAATTTTGAAAAGTAACAACAACAAAACAGATCAGTAAGGTACTGAGCAACCTGAAACATGATATAACTAAACAGATTATGGACTTAAAAAGCAAAAGGAGGAAAAGAAAGTGCTCTAAAGGATATACCTGCATGTATGTTTAAGTGTGTAGGATTGATAACCATGTTGCTAAGTTTTTGTTGGATTGGTGAGCAGAACTGTTTGCAGCCTCACTGTTTGAATGTTCACTTTGTGTGCTTTAATTTTGTAACTTGAAAAACTATATCCAAGAAGACAATATATAATGTATCAACTAGTGATTTCTTACTGTTTTTTTTTTTTTTTGAAATTCTGTATTGTTTCTACCCTTTTTTCTGTTTTGCTTTTTTTCTCCTCTCTTTAAATAAAATAAAAAGAAAAGAAAAGAAAGAAAAAAATAGTAAATGTAAAAAAAAGACCAAAGCTGGGGATTTAGCTCAGCGGAACAAGCACCTATTTGGCAAGTATGAAGTCGTGAGTTCAATCCTCAGTACAAAAAAAAAAAAAAAGAGTGAGTAAATAAGTCAGTGCCAGGACCAACCATGTTAGGAGTACAAGGCACAGTGGTGGGTATTACAGTCCCAGAAATTCAGGAGACTGGGGAGGGAGGAACCCTTGAGCCAAAGAATTCAAGGCCAGTCTTGGCAACACAGCAAGGCCCAGTCTAAAAACAACAAAGGCCAGGCATGTCAGCTCACACCTGTAATCCTAGCACTTGGGAGGCTGAGGCAGAAGGATTTGTGTGTGAGTTCCAGCTAGTCTGGGCTACAAAGTAAGTTCAAGGCCAACCTGAACTGCATAGTAAGACCCTGTCTCAAAAAGACAAGTAACAAAATAACAAAATACCATGAATATTTTCTTTTTTTAATGTGAGGTAGGGTCTTATTATGTTGCCCACGGTGGTCTCTCATTTCTAAGCTCAAGCAGTCCTCCTTGACAGCCTCCTGAGAAGAAGAACACTGCAAGTGTGTACCCTCGTGTCTTGCTTCTGGCTGCGTATATCCAGCCATCCCAGTCTAGTTCCCATCATTCTTCTAACCTGTTCAGGGTGTAGCAAGGAGGGTGCAGAAGGACCATAGCTGGCCCAGCTCTGGATGGCCATGGGGCATCCTTCTCAGGGCAAGGGGCAGGGTGCTCAGGCCTGCGCACCCCTCCGATGCTCCCCCTGGCTGCTCAATTCTTTTTTTCTCCCCGATACTAGGGATTGAACTCACAGCCACACACTTGCAAAGCAGGTGCTTATGCCACTGAGCTAAATCCCCAGCCCTGGCTACTCAGTTATGGCTGAGTGCAGATATGATTTTTTTCACTTCTAGGCATGGAGGTATTTTTGACTCAGCACTGTGATGGAAAAGTAACAGCTTCTGCCAGCAGCCCAATGTAGTTATTTATTTATTTATTTTTGTCTTTTGAGATGGGGTCTTGTTATGCAGTTCAAGCTGGCCTCACTTTGTAGCCCAGAGTGGTCTCAAACTTGCAACAATCCTCATGCCTTAGTCTTCCAGAGTGCTGGAAGCACAGCCCCCCAGTACAAGTGCCAGGGCTGACTAGGCACTGAGAGTTTCTGTGCCAGCTCTCACCACCCCTACCCAGATATAGAGGAGTGGAGAGGGAGAGTGCACAGGCTGCTTGCAGGAGCCAGGTACCTGTTTCCTGAGCCTGTACTTGTGTCCTTGAGGGAGAAGTTTTAGCATTTATTTCCTTGTTCATTTCTAATCTCCATTCTTCTAGCTCTCAGAATAGAAGTGTACAAATAGTACATGCTCAGTAATTTTATTTTATTTTATTCTATTTTATTTTATTTTTTAGACAGGGTCTCACTATGTAGTTCAGGGTGGCCTAGACGCAGTATGTAGCCCAGGCTGGCCTTGAACTCACAGTAATCATGCTACCTCGGCTTTCAAGTGCTGGGATTACAGGCATGCACCACCATGCTCAGCTTCAATGCTAAACAGACAATTTCTTTAAAAAGACATGCTGTGGATGATTCAGGAAAAAAAAAGCTTATTACTTTTTTTCATAGACAGGGTCAGGCTGGTCTTGAAATCCTGTTTTCAACTGATCCTTCTGGCTCAACCTCACAAGTAGCTGAGATTACAGTGATGGACACCATGCTCGGCTTGGCTAAGCATTATTATTGTTGTTATTATTATTATTATTTGTCTTTTTGAGACGGGGTCTCGCTATGCAGTTCAGGCTGTCCTTGAGCTCACTTTGTAGCCCAGGCTGGTCTTGAGCTTGCAGTGATCCTCCTGCATCAGCTTCTTGAGTCTTGGCATTATAGGACATGAGCCACTATGCCTGGCTTGCATTATTATTTTTAAGAGGAAAGATTTCTTACTTTGTTTCTTTTTTGGTACCCTTCACCACTTTGGGCTTGCCAGGCAGGCACTTACACTGCTGGGCTAAATCCCCAGCCCATAAGGAAAGATTTCTGAAGATAGGCCTGACTACATTCTTTTAAGATCCAAATCAAGCTTCCTTTATTGGGGTAGGGGGGAGTGCTGGGGATCAAATGCAGGGCCTGAGCACCCTATGCATGTGCAATATCACTGAGCTATATCCCTGGCTCCATCTCCCCATCTTTCTCTTCCTCCTCTTCCTCTTCCTCCTCTTCCTTTTTTCAATGGAAATTGAACTTATAGCCTTCACACTGATATATGTACTACCCTTTAAATTTTTTTTTATTTTAAAGAGAAAAAAAAATTCAAAACAAGATATTAAGAGGGTAACAATGGTTAATACATTGCATACTGCTATCTTTGAATTACTCAGAATACAAGATATAGGCATTTAATTGTCCAAACAATATTAGCACAAACCTTTTTTCCCATGAACTAAGAGGAGTTAATTATATATATATATATATATATATATATATATATATATATATATATATAGTTGGGTGGGTTGTTTTGTTTTGTTTGCTTTTCCCCTACTTCTTTTCTCCATTCCACCATCCCAATCTCTTTCCTTTTGAACCCTCTTCCCATTTTACAGTATCTATTCTAATTTTTGGATCTTATTTACTCTTTTTTTTTTTCTTTTTTTGTTACTAGGGATTGAACTCATGACTGCGAACTTGCAAGGCAGGTACTTATGCCGCTGAGCTAAATCCCCAGCCCTCTTATTACTCTTTCAGCTTCTCACACTAGGAAAATAATGATGTTTACAATGTGTGTCTGGTTTATTTCGCTGATGAGTGTGGTCTCAAATTGTATCCATTTACCTATAAAAGTCTTTAGTTTATTCTTCTTTGTGACTGACTAGTACTCTATTGTATATAAAGACCACTCTTTTTAAAAATGTTTTATTTATTTAGTCTTTTTGAGACAGGGTCTCACTATGCAGTTCAGGTTGGCCTTGGGCTCACTTTGTAGCCCTTGCTGGTCTTGAACTGGAAATGATCTTCCTGAATGCTGAGATTACAGGTATATGCCACCTCCCTTGGCTAACATCAAATCTTTTTTTATTTATTATTTGGTTGATGGGCGTTTAGGTTGTTTCCAAGATCTAACTATTACAAATTGTGCTGCTATAAATGGGCACAAATATATTGTTGTGGTATGATGCTTTTAATTCTTTTGAGAAGATACCCAGAAGGGGAGTAGCTGGGTCAAGTGAGACCTCCAATCCTCATTTTTTGAGGAATCTCCACACTAGTTTCCATAGTGGTTGCACCAGTCTACACTCCATTACAGTAAAGAAGGGCTCCTTTTGGGGCTGGAGATTTAGCTCAGCAGCCATAAGCGCCTACTTTACAAGCACACAGTCGTGAGTTTGATCCCTGGTACTGAAAGAAAAAAAAAAAGGGTTCCTTTTTCTTCACAACCCCAAATTTCCTTCTTCTTTCTATCTTTTTTTCTTTTTTTTTCTTTTTTTGTCTGTTTGAGACAGGGTCTCACTATGAAATTGAGGCTGGTTTTGGGCTCACTTTGTAGCCCAGGCTGGTCTCAAACACACAGCAATCCTCCTGCCTCAGCCTCTGGAGTGCTGTGCACCACCATGCCACTATGCTTTATTTCTTGATAGTAGCCATTCTTTCCTGGGTGAGATGAAATCTCAATGTAATTTTAATTTGCACCTCTTGAATGACCAGTGATGTTGAAATTTTTTTTTGCATATTTATTTGCTATTGGTATTTCTTCATCTGAGAAATACATTTTCATCTCAGATACCCATTTTTGGATTGGATCTTTAAATTTGGGAAGTCTCACATTTTGAGTTCCTTATATGTTCTCAGTAGTAATCTTCTGTTGGAGGAAAAGCTAGAAAACTTTTTTTTAAAAAGTTTTTATCAGTACCAGGGATTGAACTAATGACCAGGTGCTTGCAAGGTAGGTGCTTATGCCACTGAGCTAAATCCCCAGCCCCCTCCCCCACTTTTTTTGGTACCGGGGATTGAACTCATGACCTTGTGCTTGCTAGGCAGGTGCTTAAGAAAACATTTTCTCCTACATTGTGGGTTGTCTCTTCACTCTGTTGATGGTTTTTCTCGCTGTGCAAAACTTTTTAACAAGATGAGATCCCAGCTGTTGATTCTATGTGATAGTTCCTGTGAAATCCGGGTTTCATTCATAAAGTCTTTGCCTACACCAATGTCTTCAAGAGTTTTATCTACTCTATCTTCCAGTAGATCTAATGTTTCTGTTTTAATATCAAGATCTTTAATCCATTCTAACTTTAGCTGGGTATATGGTGAAAGATATGGGTCCAATTTTAATCTCTGACATGTGCAAAGCCAGTTTTCCAGCACCATTTATTAAAGAGGCTGTCTGTCTTCCAGTGAATGTGTTTGAGAACTTTATCAAACATAAGGTGGCTTTAGTGTGTCTGGAGTTGTTTCTGCATCTTCCAATGTGTCCCATTGATCTTCAGCGCTATCTTTGTTTTGTTTCGTTTTGGCTTTTTTTTTTTTAAATCACAGTAGCTTTTAAGTCAGGGATTGTGATGCCCCCTGTCTTAATTAGTCTTGGCTTGAATTTCACTTTGCAAATAGAATAGCTACCCCTGCTTTTTTCTGGGTTCCTGTTGTATGGTGTATTGTCTTCTGTCCTTTGATTTTCAGTTGATAAATTTCTTTTTGAATTAGATGTGCTTCTTGTATGCAGCATATTGTTGGATCTTGCTTCTTAATCCATTCTACCAGTCTGTGTCTTTTGATTGGTGAATTGAGATCGTTAACATTGATGGTTATAATTGAAATGTATTTACTTATGCTTGTCATATTATTTTCCTGTTGTTGACTCCCTGCTTATTTTTCCCTCCCTATAATTGTTTACCTTCCCTGTTGGGTTCCTCCTGTGTCCTTATTATCTCTTTCTATAATGTCCTTCAGATCATTTTGAAATGCTGGTTTGGTGGTCATAAATTTCCTCAGATGTTTGTCATAGAAGTATGTTATTTCTCCATCAACAATTCTGAAAGATAGTTTTGTGGAGTACATCAATCTGGGTTGGAGGTTGTTTTCCTTTAGAATTTGAAATATTTCACTCGAAGCTCTCCTTGACTTGAGGGTCCTGCTGAGAAGTCAGCTGTGATTCTGATGGGCTTTTTTTGTTTCTTTTCTTTAACAGCTTTTAAGATTCTATTCTTCGCCTGCCTGGCAAGTGTGAGGTCATGAGTTCGATCCCTGGTACTGCAAAAAAACAAGCAAACAAACAAAACCATTCTATTCTTGTTTTGAATTTCTGGAATCTTGACTATGATATGCCTGGCTGTAGATTTTTTTGACTGAGGTTAACTGGAGTTCTAAATGCTTCACTCACATGTATGTCCAGTTCTTTTTCTGTACCAGGGAACTTTTCTGCTATGACATCTGCAAGCAGTTTTTTTTTTAATATCATTTGTGCTGGCTCCTGATTTTTCATTGATGCCACTAAATCTTAAGTTATTCTTCTTTGCCTCATGTAGCAGCTACTGGATCAATTTCTTAAGTCCTTTGATGTTTTAAATAAATCTTTCTTTTCATGATTACTAACTTGCAAGCCTGTCTTCTATATCTGATATCCTGTCCTCACACTGGTTTAATATGCTGTAAATGCTTTTTTTTTCTCCAATGGAAGTGTTATTTTCCTGGATATCTGCTTGAAAATTATATGGAATATACAAGTACTTAATATGTCAATTTTGTCCTCAGGGGTTAAAATTTAAAATGGATTAAGGAGAAAATAGAGAAATGGCAGAAGAGGAAAAGATTAGAAGTTAGGTTGGAGGACAAAATGAATATCATGCTAACTTTGAGAAACTTGCAGAAGTCTGGAAGAAAAGACATAGGAAAGATAAAAAGGAGAACAGAACAGAACCACAACCACAAAGAGGCTAGAAACTGCCTTCATATTCATATGAAAACAATATCAAACAATTCAGGATAAAAAAATCAAAACCAAAATCTAAACCACAGCAACAAAAAACAAGAGAGAGAGAAAAGAAAAGAAAAGAGCCCACTTCTAGGTTTGTGTCTGCCATCACTGGTAGATCCTGTGTGAAAACAGTCTCAATCTGTGCCAATCTACCCCAGCAAGCCATCAGTAGCTTTTTGGTAGTGGATAATCTCAGCGAGCCTGTACTTTCTGACTGAGAGCAGACTCATTCAGCCTGCAGCTGACTGTGCACCTCCTGCAGGTCTAAGCCCATGTGGGAGCCACAACAAGTGCTCTGAGTTCTGGGCTCAGCTGGCCCCTCTCCTGGATGGCTCCTGGCCAGCTGCTATCTCGTGTGGAAGGCATGAGCCCTCAGCACTCATTGCCAGCCAGTACAGTCCTTCGCATCCCCTGCTCCCCTCTACTGCCACTTCTCTCCACAGAAGCCTCCAAGGTTACCAGCTATCATTGTGTGTCTAGAGGTTTGAACTGATCCTCTAGCATAGTGAGTCTCATCTCAGAGAAAAGGCACCACTGGCTACCTCCATCTTCTTCTTTGAAGTTCCTCTCTTTACTCTCTCTAAGGACTTCAATTTGTGCTTCAGATCCTTCTTGGACCAGAGGACCCGTTGCCTTCCTTCTTGTCTTCCTCATGTTGCGATATTCTGGTGTCTGGATGTCAACTCTCAGGGAGGCTCTTTCTCCCCTGCTTACCACTCTATCATCTTGGTTCTCCCCTAAAAATTTTTATTTTGAAACATGGTCTTGCTAAGTCACCAAGTTTCCCAGGCTGGGCTTGAACTTTCTTTTTCTTTTCTTTTCTTTTTTTTTTTTGGCTTTTTGAGACAGGGTCTTGCTATGCATTTCAGGCTGGCCCAGGCTGGTCTTGAATTTGCAACGATCCTCCTGCTTCAGCCTCCCAAGTGCTGGGATTACAGGCGTGAGCTTCCACGCCTGGCTTTTTGGGTTTGAATTTTCAATCTTCCTGACTCAGCCTCCCATAGTACTGGGCTTGAAGGCATGTATCACCACACCCAGTCTTCTTTCTCTTCCTCTTGCTCAGTTCTCTGAGTTGTTTCCAAACTCCTGGGCTCATATGACCCTCTCATTTCAGTCTCCAGAATAGCAGGAACCACAGACACATGTCCACACCTGCACATGAAGGATGTAGCACAGTGACAGAGCATGTGCCTAGTGTTCACCACACTGGGTTTCATCTCTAGCACAAAAAAAACCAGAACAAAACTCCCCGCGTAGTGTGGCACCATACTTAAGCCTCTCAAAGATGCCTTTTCTGAAGCATTATTTGTGTGCCAGACGAGCTGCAAAGTTGGGAGGGGGAATCACAATTAAAACTATACCACCATTAGGGCCAGGCATGGTGGCCTGTTCCTGTAGCCCTGCTAACTGAGACACTGTGACAGAAAGATCATTCAGGAGCAGTCTGGGCAATGTAGCAATCCCTGTCTTAACAAACAAATGAACATACAAACACAAAACTTCTTTGTAGAAAGTCAAAATTAAAAGGAAACCAGAAGCTTTTCAGTATCAATGTGATATAATAAGAGCATAAGTGCCTGTGTGTGATTCCTAGTACAAAAAAAAAGAAGAAAGAAAAACAAAACAAAAAAGAAAAAATACATAGTTGGTCTTGGTCCCCAGAGACAAGACTCCTAAAACCCTTGGAATTTCTTGAGTCCTAGAGCTAAGAGGAGTGTCTTTTGTAATTTATCACAAACCCTTTCAACCACACCTGAGTTTATGAGAGTTCCAGGGTAGAGTTGGTTTCCAGAGGAACCAGCAATGAGTTCAGAGGTTGTAAACTGCAGCCTCTTCCAGGCCTCCAGCCAGGGCTTTAATCAATCCTACCTGAGAAGCTGAGCCTCTGTTAACCCCTCTGCAGATGGGACCCAGGGCATGGGGTGCTGGAGGCCCTGAATAGGGGAGGGTAGCTCCCCTGCGAATGCCTGCCACGGGTCTTGCCCTGTGCTTGTGTGTGTGTTCCGCTTGGCCGCTCCTGTGCTGTATCCTTGGTGGTAATCCAGCCATGGAGGTGGAAAGCTTTCCCAAGCTCTGTAAATTGTTCTTCAGAATGACTGGACTTGAGCAAGAAGTCTGCAGAATCCTTGACTTCTCAGTGGCTTTCTGAAGGACACGTGACACCCTGGGACTTCGACCAGTGCCAGAAGTGAGGACAACATTGTGGGACTGAGCCCCTAAACCTGAGAGGTCTCTCCTAACCCCAGGGTCTTAGGGTTGGAATGGTACTATGTGGACTTCAGACACCCAGTTGGAGGCCAAGAAAACCCAAGAGATGGTTGGTGTAAGACCCATAATGACAGGCAGGCCTTCCCTGGGCGCCAAAAGAGACATCTGCTGAAAAAACCGGGCCCATTCAGTTTTCAGGGAGCATGTGAGGTTCTCAACATCAGTGTAAAAGATGTTTATTCAGTCAGTACTTTTTTTTGTTTTTTTTTGAGACAGAGTTTCAATATGCAGTCAGGCTGGCCTCAAACTCGCAGTGATCGTTCTTTCTCAGCCTCCTGAGTGCTGGGATTACAGGTGTGCATGACCACCTTTTTAAAATTTTAATGTATTTATTTGGTACTGGGAATGGACTCAAGGCTTTGTGCTTGCTGGTCTGGCGCTGTGCCGCTGAGCTACATCCACGACCAAAGAGTCAGAATTGTTGAAGTTGCAATATGGGAACACCCCTAAAAGTTGTGGGACCTTTACCAAACATTCTGATTTGCAAGCATCGATCTTAGCCCTGCACTTTAAACAGAGTCCTGGGTCCAGTGCAGTGGATCAGGTGCAGTGGCTGCAAGCCCAGGGCCATAACTGAACGGGCAGTAATCAGAGTTCTTGTGTGTGGGGAGGACCCAACCGCCACGTGGACACCCCACAGGAAGCAGCTACACTTAACAGAAAACCCAGGAAAGGCAGCGGCAGCAACAGGAAAGGGGGAGGGGGAAGAGGCAGCAGCTGACAACGGGCAGACACCTCTGTCTTTAGGTGGCTCCGCTGGGTCTCTTGGCATCAGTGCTCAGCCTTGTAGGGCGTAAATGCCTGGGCTTTGGTTATTTCATTTTGTACCTCTTGGGATAATGGAAAGCCCAGGGATGTAACTCAGTAGTGCAGCACCTGCCCATCAAGCATGAGTGAGGCCCTGAGTTTGATTCCTGGTACCAAAAAAAGAAAAAAGAAGAAGATAAAAAGGACAATAGATCCAGGACTAACCACTGGGTACTGTGCGGAGTTTGATGGGGAGAAGGGAGTAACTCAGTTAGCTTTGTTTCTAACTGAATTACCAGCACTTGGGAGGCTGAGACAGGAGGGTCACAAATTCAAGGCTAGACAGGACTCCATAGTGAGACCCTAAAAATAAATCTGGGTGTGGTGGTGCACATCTATAATTCCAGCATTTAGAATTATGGGCTAAGGCAGGAAGATTGAGTTTAAGACCAGCCTGAACTACATAGTGAGTTGAGAAAAACAAAACAAAACCACAGTGAGACTCTGTCAAAACACCCAACCCCCACAGTGTGAAGTGACAGGAGTGGCCTTATTGCTTTAGACAGAAAGTTAGAAAACATACAAAACTTAACATTTTAATTATAATCTACTGTAATTTCAATATTGTATACTGTAATCCCTTAAAATATTGTAATCCTTTTCCCCATCCACCTTGCAGTCTGGAAAATTATATTTGTAATCCCATTGACATGTTATTGGAATCCCAGCAAATTAATTTCAATCTGCCACTTCTAGTGCAACCCACAATGAGAATAAAGACACTAAGACATTTTCAAAGTTATGGGCAGTCAAGGGTCCTGAGTCCAGTCCAGGTGAGGATTCATAAATAAAGATCCTGGTCCAAAGCCTCACCCAGAATTTATTATCTCGCAAAGAAGGGAGTGGCTTGAGGGTGAATATGGTGGGTATTACGTGAGTAATGAGAGCTGAGCTAGCCAGGTGTCATGAAAGGCACCTCTGTAAAATACAGGGAGAAGGGTTATGCAGAAAGACCCATCTGCATAACTCGATTAGGGTAGCATATGAATGAATTTAGGAGGCTGTTGCTTCAGTTTCTAAAATGTAAACTTTTGTGCCCTGGGAAGTCATGGCCTTTTATCCCATGGCTGGAACCCAATTGACATTGCTGGAGCTATGTGGCTCTGCCTTCCCACTGTGCTCAGCTGTTTATGGGGGACATGTTGTGAGGGAACAGAAAATTGTCAGCTGGTCTTACCCAGCTTTATTTGCACGGCTCAGAGCCAAGGGAAGGGAGAAGGAACCAGCATAGTCAGCTCTGTGCATATCAGTACATGGAGACAGCTCGGTTTAACTAGCGCTGAAGCAATTGTTCTGCATTCAAGGGGAGTCGCCCAGGTCATTTCCTACAATAGCTCATGTAACTGTATATGTAATAATTCTTTTAATAACATTTGTTGGGGTGGGGCTCAATTGGACTCTCAGGAGAAACTGGAGAAGCTGCCCATCAGTGGAGAAAACAGGCAAACTGGTATAGGCAGCCGCTTTTCAGCCACATGGGGAGTTTTAAGGGCCCTCACTTAAGGGAAATTTTTTAAGAATATAATTTTAATATAAATTACATATGAGAAATTTGACTCAGTGAGTTTAAGAAAGCAATATTTTTCTGTATGAAACAGGGTCTCACTATGTTGTCCTTGCAGGCCTTGAGTTTACTATAAAGCCCAGGTGATCCTGGTACCTCTGCCTCCTACACGCTGGAATTAGAGGTCTGTGCCGCCACACCTGGCAGGAAGCAATCTTTATTTTTTATTTTTTGAGACAAGGTTTCACTATGCAGTTCAGGCTGGCTTTGAACTCACAGTGATCCTCTTGCCTCAGTCTCCTGAGTGCTGGGATTACAGCCGTGAGCTACTATGACCATCTAGGAAGCAATTTTAAATACACACACACACACACACACACACACACAATATATATATATTGTACAATGTGTGTGTGTGTGTATATATATATATATATATATATACACATTATTTTTAAGAGTAGAAAAATTTATTTGGAGCAGAAATAGGGAATAGGAATAGATCCTGAGAGATAGGAGGGTCCTGAAGGTTGTCATCTTTTTTTTTTTTTTGTCTTTTTTGAGACAGAGTTTCACTATGCAGTTCAGGTTGAACTTGGGCTCACTTTGTAGCCCAGGCTGGTCTCGAACTTAGAAAGATCTCCTGCCTCAGCCTCCCAAGTGCTGGGATTACAGGCATGAGCCACCACGCCTGTCTTTGTTGTTGTTTTGAGACAGAGTCTCACTGTGTAGCCCAGGCTGACCTTGAACTCATGGCAACTCTGGTTCCTCCGCTTCCTGAGGGCTGGGATTACAAATGTGCACCATCATGCTTGACATTCTCTTTCTGTCTCTGTCTCTGTCTCTCTCTATATATATATTTAATTAATTTATAAATCACATGCAACAATCCAAATATATTATTTTTCTATAAGTCTTAATATTGGGGGCCTGGCCAAGATCCTCAACTGGCTGTGTGAGGTGTATGGCCAACGATAAAGAAAAAACAAACAAGGTTAGAAACACACAACAGGGGCACTGGGAGGTCAGCCGCTATTTACTGGGTGTGTACAATATTCAAAAAGATTATAGGATGACTCAGAGGGTGGTGGTTTTAAACTAATGAAGATCTTACCTTGGAGTGTTTTTAGCCTTAGTAGGTAGCAGAGGGTGGCCCACTCCAATGAGGTAATGGAATCCTCAAAAAGGATGATACCAATAATCCCAAACTTCTGTTCATCCCTTAGGGAAATACGTAAAACTAGCCATTGTGAATTTGTGGTCCTTAACACCTTAAGAAGCCAAGATACTTGAATTTATATTTAGCAACTGATGACTCAGATGTTTTTATACATTTGTAAGCATAATTTTTTTTTTTTTGAGATAGGGTCTTGCTGAATTCGAATTCACTATGTAACACAGCCTGGCCTTGAACTCTCATCAGTCTTCTTGCTTCAGCTTCCTGAGCCATCTCACTCTGGCAATATAACATATAATCAATTTGTTATATACTGTATAATATGTTAATTCATAATATAATATACATAATTTATAAAATCACATGATAATCCAAATATATTGAGTAAAGACATTCTTTACTCTTATCTTACCAACCAATTTAAATCAGCTCATTGTTAAACCATGTGAATAAAAAGCATTGGTTCCAATATCAAGAATATCTTTTATCTATAAGCCACATTAAATAGAATTTTTAGAGAACAACATATTCTTGAGTATTAACACACAGAAACATACATATTAATGTAAATAATATATAACCTTTTGTTAGCATACTTTAAAGTTATTATTTGTAAGTTTTATGTAAATCTTGAGCCTAGTAGTTTTTATCTTCTAATATTTTAAATGAGTTGGTTACTGTTGAATATCCGTATAACGCATTTTTTAATAAAAAGTTTCAACAGAGCCAGGAGTCTGTAAGAACAAACATTTTTTTTAAAAAAAGAAATTGACATGAGCTCAGAAACATTTTTTATTGATGCAACTGCAGGTACTTTACGTAGTTATTAAAACATTAAAAAAAGGAAGTAAGATATATGATGTACAGGTGCAAATTCTCCATGATGAATGTAATCATTACATATATCTAAATTGTACCAATAAACTTGATTTTAAAAAATAGATCAACAGTTTAATGGACAAGAAATCATATAGAACACATAAAAACAATTATGTTGACTCAACGTACTTTTAGATGCTTTGGTCATGCTAAATTTTAATCTTTTTCATAATTTTAGGGTTATAAGTGGTTTAATCAGTTAAAATTTTCCTTAGGGGTTATACCTTTTTTATATATGCCATAACAATATTTCTTTTAATACTTTAATACTGTTTTCTTTTTTAAGTTTTTAAGCTATTTCCTGTTAGTTCAGTCTATAAACAACCAATGAGCATAGCAAAGGGGAAGGAGAGAAGGGTCATAAACTGCTAGATGGGATCTGCGCTCCTTCTTATTTGCTCTGAGACAGGAGGTGTGCGAGGCTCAGGCTGGAAGACAGGGCAGGATCCTAGAATCCGGGCAGCACTGCCCCTCAGAGAGCCTCTCTCCTAGGTCCCCCCAGCTGTGGGGAACCAGAGGGAGGAACTTCATTCCTTTTTGAGTTGTTCTAACTGGTATGGTGACTTCCTGCAGAGTAGAGAAAAATCTGTCTGTGGTAAAAGGACATTTTGCCAAGGCTTCTGTCGGTGAAACGGCTGCTGGGAGGGCCTGTTCCAGCCAGCTTTAGCAGACCAGCCTCTCTGTTTTAAATTCCACCTGGGGTTATAGCTTCCTGAATTTTTTCCTTGTCTAAGTGCAGATAATTTTAAAAAGTATTATCTGAGCAGAACAAACAGCATTTAAAATTTAATTGAAGATACCCTGACCACCCCTTTTGGTACTCTTTTTATTACCAGAGTAAATGCAAGAGACAGTTTCCCAGTTAGCTCCATTCTGCTTAAATAGAGCCATCATGGGCTGGGGATTTAGCTTAGCAGACATAAGCACCTGCCTTGCAAGGACACGGTTGTGAGTTCGATCCCCGGTACAGATTAAAAAAAAAATAGAGCCATCAAGGGCCTTGCTGTACAAGTTGACCATCAAAGGGCTCAAGTGGCTAAGGGAACTTTCCTTGGGAAAAAGTTACACCCCTCTCTCATGGGAGTCCAAGGACTAGGTTAGGCCAGATTGTGGTTTAGCCTCCTCTCCTTAAGGAGTTAATGGGTCCCAGCAAGCAGGCCTAAGGTCCCAGGGGCTTTCTTCTATTCATATGTGAGTGATGGAGACAGAGGTCCACACTTGTCCAGCCTGTATTAGGGTCTCCCAGGGACCTGCGGGGCACTCAGTTCTCCTTCTGCATAGGACGCCATCTTAAGGAGTCGAGACCTAGTTGCGTCTTCCTTGCTGTAGAACCCAAGCGGAGACAATGGGAAACCTCAACACCACTCAGGTGTCACCATCTTCATCACTAGACTGTGTTCTTGATGACTGGGAAAGGTTTGATCTGACAGTCTAACACAGAAACAGCTTATCTACCAGTGCAATGCAGTTTGGATTCAGTACAAACTGCAAAGGGGCAAAAGATGGGCAAAAAGATGGCAGTTTAAATCATGAGACTGTTGGGCATGGTGGTGCATGGCTGTAATTCAGGCACTCAGGAGGCTGAGGCAGGAGAATCACCATGAGTCCTAGCCCAGCCTGGACTACATAAGTGAGTTCAAAGACCCTGTCTCAAATTAAAAAAAAAAAAAAAAAGAAAGAAAAGAAAAAGAAATTATATTCCAGTTACAGTGTTTCTGCTTAAACTATGAAAGGTGGAATGAAATTCCTTATGTACAGGCTTTTGTAATTCTTTATCCCAGGATAGGTTCAAAAACTAAGAGGATGGCCCTGTCCTGGAGCCCCACTTGTCTCTCAGGACAATGTAAGTCTCTTTGGCCTGTTTGATGATACTGGGAGGTTTCTTCTCTCTTCTCTTTATAGTCCGCAGGCCAATAATCAGGCCCCCCCGCTTTTTAGTTACAGATATGCAAGAGAGTAGGAGCTATGCAAATCAGCAGTGTGCTTTACTTATTTTATATCTTTTTTTGTTCATTCTGCAATAGGTTTGTATGTATGTATGTATTTTGTCTTTTTGTTGCTATGCAGTTTGGGCTGGGTTTGAGTTCACTTTGTAGCCCAGGCTGATCTCAAACTTGCAATGATCCTCCTGCTTCAGCCTCCCAAGTTCTGGGATTACAGGCATATACTACCAAGCCTGACTTGGAGAACTGTGCTTTAAAAAAGGATGAAAACCATCCCAGAGTGGTTAGTCTTCAGGTTGATGTTTTTTGTTTGTTTATTTTGTTTTTTGCTTTTTGTTTTGTACCAGGAATTGAACTCATGACCTTGTGCTTGCCAGGAAGCCCACTGTGCAGCTGAGCTGTATCACCAGCCTGGAGATGCTGGGACTATAATCCTAGTCATGGATTATAAGACCGATATTGAATATGCCAGCTGCTCTTACCAGGGAGATAAAGAGGTGTGTTGAATCTTTCATAAATATACTAATCAGGAAAAACAGGTTGGTACAAGACCTCTGCCTGCTTAGTGAGGCTGTCATTCCAATCCATTCTCTGGTGACAGATCCATATACAATTCTCTCCCAAATTCCATGGGACACTAATTGGTTTTCAGTCTTAGATTTGAAAGACACATTTTTTTCCCCAACCCTTCTATATCTAGGCCCTCAGTTTTTTTGAATGGGATGATATTCTAGTTTAAAGTGCTAGATATTCAGTGCAGACTACAAAAGCTTCAGATGGGATCACAGACACCTATGGTCCAATTCATGGACATGGCTTTTTCCATGTTTAACAATCAGGACCCAGAGGAGAGACCAAAGAGAAAGGCTAAAACTATAGTTGTCAGAATTGCCAATGCTCTAAAGTCACTGAAGTCATCCAAGGGGAAACCCATAGATGCCATTTCAAGTGCGAGAAGACTGAAAACTGGGCACATAATTGTGCCAATCCCCTGCCTGGGCCCTGTTCCAAATATAAGGCAGCTGATGTCCCTGACTTGTGGCATTGCAGGTCTGACTGTCCCCACTCCTGGAGAGGGACCAGGCCAGCCAGAACCCTCATCTCCTGCTCTGACAACTGGAGAGGCCCTAGGGAACCTGCAGTACCCTGTCCATAAATATCACCATCTTCTCCAAGGAACCCTGGGTAATCCTAGATGTCACAGGTGATCCAATTCAACGCTTCATTCTGTTTTGACATAATTCTCTAGAAAGTCTCCTCTGGATCAACAGCCATAGTTGGGGCTGAGGGGACCCCAATCAGAGATTCTTTGCAGCTGTACTAATAAGAGAAGTTACAAAGTTAGCTTTGGGACAGACTAGAAGTCCTAATTCTCCTTCAGGTCAGAGCTGTTCTGGAGACAAAAGGTTATTTGTGGTCAACAGTGGAACAGCTTACCAAGCATCAGGCCATAGTTTTTGTTTTGTTTTGTTTTTTTGTGGTACCAGGGATCTAACTCATGACCTCGTGCTTGCCAGGCAGGGGCTTATACCACTGAGCTAAATCCCCAGCCCTTTTTTTTTTTTTTTGGTACTGAGGCTTGAATCACGACCTTACGCTTGCCAGGCAGGCGCTGTGCCATTGAGCTATATCCCCAGCCCCAGGCCATGCTTTTAGATGACCCTGAGGTTATTATGGAAACTTCACTAACAGTAACCTTACTTTTTTGATGCCCGCAGGCCCAGAAATTAGCCACTCTTGTGAACAAGTGATCTCCCAGATCTACATAAGGCACGGGCAAGAAATCCTCCAAGTCCACAAGGCAGTCTGTCTTCCCGAGCAGGCTGTACTGTAAAGGGCGCCTTTCTGTCTTGTGTCTAGCTGTCCTCCCAAAGCCCCATGTGGTCACAGGTGGGGCTTTTTCAGAGGTGGCTAGATCTAGAGTGTGTGACACTGAGATTGGTTCACAGTGCGATGCTAGGATCATGGGTACTAGGATTAAGGGTATAAATATGCTAAGAAGCCTGGATCAAATGTAAGAGATAGAAAGAGCTGTGGTCTAGGGCTGGGGATTTAGCTCAGTGGTATAAGTGCCAGTTTTGTAAGTGTGTGGTTGTGAGTTCAATCCCCAGTACAAAAAAAAAGAGCAAGCTGTGGTCATCCCTTGCTGCTTTGCTACCTTCTGCCCACCATGAACTGTTTCTCCTCTGTGATGTCTGTCTGCCATGCCATCCTACCTTGGAGCCAGACTATTATGGACTGAAACCTTTACAAAATGTGAGCTAAAGGGCTGGGGATTTAGCTCAGTGGCATAAGCACCTGCCTGGCAAGTGCGAGGTCATGAGTTCAATCCCTGGTATCGCGAAAAAAAAAAAAAAGTGAGCTAAATAAACCTTTTCTCCTTTAAATTTGGGTGTCAAGTATTTTGTCTCAGCAATGAGAAAAGTAGCTAGGATAGGCACCAAAGAGACATGGCCAAAGTCTCCTTGGGGAAATCAAAAGGCTGATAGAACAGCAAAAAGGACAGCCTTATAGCCCCGTAAGAGTCTAGCCTTATTTCCGATTCCTGAGGAACCATTAAAACCCGTCTAGATTCCAGAAGATAAATGGATCTTAGGACAAGAGAGAGTTAAAAAGGGACTCTGGTAGTATTTAAAAAACAAAGGGGCATGGGGAAGGGCTATAAAAACCTTTAATGATTCCTTCTGTATGGGAAGAGATACTACATTGGAATTGGTTACTGGAGTTTTCACAGGACTGGGACTAGCAGCAGCCACCTACTCCATGCCTACAGTAACCCTGGCAAACCCAGGCCACCTGTTTTATGAGAACTATACAGAGGAGAAGACATACCCTGGGGAGGACAGGCAATTAGACTTTACCCACATGCCACCACATAGAGGCCAAATGTATGGAAACAGACCTGTCCACTTCTGGCCTAGGACGAGCAGCTACTGTCCAGCCTGGAGACCAAGTGCTCCTACAGACTGGGAGAGAAAGGCCCCTTCTCAGTGCTAACAGTGAAGTTTCTTTCTCCCACGCAATAGGCAGCTCAGTAGTCACCAACTCTTCTCATTTTGTTTTGTTTTGTTTAGTACTGGGAATTGATCACACAACCTCTCACTTGCCAGGCAGGTGCCGGGGCCGCTGAGCTATATCCCTGACCTGCTTCTCACTGGTTTCTGAGAATTTACTCCTTCTTCAATCCAGTGCAGGAGCCACAACACCCAAGGTAGCTGCAGAGCACCCAATCCCAGCTGGTGGGGTCTGCAGTCCCTTTCGGCTTGAGGAAGCCACAGAAGACAGACCCCCACCCCCACCCCAGCCTGTAAAGAATTCTGGGAGTTTGTGTCTCTGGAGGGGAGGGATGAGGCAGGAGACGGGCATGGCTTAGAATGGCTGGGAAGTGAGGTGTCAGGACACCCTAGTGTCCTGCAGCATTGCCTCTTGGGACCTCATACATAGACGTTCCTTGGGTCCCTGCAAACTGTGAACAGCGTAAAAGGATGTGGACACCATGAGGAGCCCAGCGCTCGGCTTTCTGCACAGCAGCTGGCCCTGTGTGCCCGGGATGTGCCTCGCCTCCTTCTTTTACTGGGCCCAAACTCCCTCACCCTTCACTTTTACTTTTTCAAACTTTATAACTGTTTTTACTTATGTTGTTTATTTCACTGAAATGAGAAGAACCTGGAAACGAAGAGGTTACCTTCCCCCAAGCCCAGTTATACCTCGTATTATACTATTGGGGCACAATTATAATGTAAGAATACATTTACAAAATAGCAAACTTATAGATATTTCATGATACAAATTGGAGAGCAATTGGAGGTCTCTGACAGAATTTCTGCTGCTGAATTCAACTGAGCTTGACAGCGTCCAAAACCCAGCTGCACACCTCTGATAAGCACCGAGTCAGAGTATCTGTCTACACCTTAAGGCACCCTGGGCTAGACAAGGACACCTGTAACGGTGCTCACCCTGTAAGGCCCCCTTGCCGCGTTCTCAGATTGTTTCCATATTATTACAGACAATTGCTTTGTTTCAACAAGTCTGTTCAAGACTAGTCTGCCTGTCAATATATGACTCCATGCCTGTATCCAGTTAGGGAACACTTTGTCACTTGCCCTGTACCTCCCACTTCTAGATTCTATATAAACTCAGCTCTCTGTAAACCCAGGGCTGTTGCCTTTGAGGAAATGCTGCCTTATCTGGTCAGTGTTAAGAGTCTCCCTTTTTATTTGATTTGGGAATTTTCTTTCCACAATATAACCAGGTTTGGAGACTGGGGATATAGCCCAGTGGTACAGTGCTTGCCTAGCATGCACAAGCCCCTAAGTTCAATCTCCAGTACTCAAAATAGAATAATATAAAATAAAACTACATTTGAGGTTTTGTCTCTCTACTCTTGATTACATTTGAAGAAAAATTAACCTTCTAAAAATCCTCTGTCAGAGTCGGGTGTGGTTGTACACACTTCTAATCCCAGCACTCAGGAGGCTGAGGCAGGAGGATCATTGTAAGTTCATACCAGCCTAGGGTCCAAAGTGAGTTCAAGGCCAGCCTGAACTGCATAGTGAGACTCTGTTTCAAAAAGATAAATAAATACATACATTCATACAAAGCAAAATCCTTTGACATAAATTGGTCCCAAATTCATAAAATATAATCTAAAGATGACTCCCTTGTATACTTCTAGAAAAAGAAAAAGGGGGGAAAGAGTAGAGAGAAAAGGGAGAAACAGGACCCTACGCAGGTCCCAGCATTCAGCCGTGGGGTGGGGTCATGTTGCATGCATAGCCCCCCGCACACCAGGTTCAGGCCACAGCCTGCCTCTTCCCAGAGACACGCCAGTCATGTAGGGACACGCTCATGTTCATGTTCAGGACAAGCATCTTTGTTCCTGAAACACAGCAACTCCAGCCTTCATCAGTAGATCAGAAAAGCTAGAAAAAGAAGCTGTACATAGCAGCGGGGCTTTACCCCCCACCCCGATTTTTTTTTTTTTTTTTGGTACCAGAGATTGAACTCACGACCTTGCACTTGCCAGGCAGGCGCTTATGCCACTGTGCTGAATCCCCAGCCCTTTTACTCAAAAATTTATCTAAGAGATCTTTATATCCAGGTGCCTTGGTAACTTTTCTCTCATTGCTAGGACAAAATACCCAACACCCAAAATGAAGGAAGGAAAGGTTTATTTAGCTCACAGCTTGTGGAGATTGCAGTCATAATCAGCTGGCTCCAAGGCAGGGTGGTACTGGGGCAGCACTTCAAGGCAGCAGCCAGCAAAAGGCGGGTGGTGGTGGCACAGCAAGCCTCTTTTCCTGTCTTATACTGTATGCTGGCTACTCTCCTGGGGTGGGTGTAGCACTCACACCATCTGCCTGCCTTCCTTTTGCATGGATGAAGATGTTACAAAATAAGGACCCTGGCCTCCTGCTGAGTCACTTAGTTAAATTCTAAGATTCCCAAATAGACACAATGAACAACATTCTAGAGTGGTAACTGCCTGTCCTCTACACCCCAGGATATAGAGCTGCTGAGTCACTTACTGAAGCTTCTAGACTTCTGAGGTGCACACAGTGTATGACCATTAACACTAAGGAACCCTAACATACATAAGAAACTCAGGGGGTTTTAAGTCTGGAGATATCTCTTAGCAACTACAAATTACATACCATTTTAGACAGGGAGATAAACTTGAGGCCAAAATTATCATGAGAGGCTCCAAGGACCAAATACCCACAGGCAGGGCTAGACAGGCAGCCAGAGGACCTGAAGGCCCTGGTGAAGGTTGCGAGGACTGAGACAGAGCCCTTCCTGGGGGGGCAGTGGCCCCCTTACCCCTGGGCAAAAGGAACCATGCACTTTCTCTCCCCCTCCTCTACGGTAGAGCACACTAGGAACTGTCCCCAGAGCCAAGAGCAAACTTCCCAAGTCCCCAGCACCCACGGACTCCCCCTCCCCCTTCCAGCTCCTTGTCTCTCTGATTACTAATATCAGAAGAAGTTAAAGGGTTTGAATTTTCTGACAGATGAAAGCTTCAGAATGAGAGAGAAGGGACTAGGAAGGGCGTGAGGATTTTTGGGGGGAGAAAGAAGGAAAAAAAAAAAAGAAAACCAGTGGGCTCCTTGGTTTGGGTCCATAGACTTCACCAGGGCCCATGCAGAACATCAGTTATCACCTGAATGACCAGTTGTATCTGCATGGGTTAGGCGACATTCCTGACCACCCGACAAGGGGAGCCCTGGCGTCGTGTGCCATGAGGTTAGGCCCTTTGGTTTCAAGAGGAAAAATTGCAAGAGCAGTGCAGAAGACCTCTTTTATTGAACGTGTCTGGGGAACAGACGTGTGATGCAGAGAGAATGCCACTGTGAGTGTGCTCCAGAGGCTGGGCCTCTCCCCTGTGTCTCAGGGCCAGATACAGGGCAGCCTCTGCTCCACACCCCGATGAGTCTGTCCTTATTTGCGTCTCCTTGAGCAAATTTTAGTTACCCTGACCCAGGAATGGGGCTTACTGATCTGGTGGGCCACCTAATGAGGCTGCCACACATCATGCACATCACAGAGGATTCCTCTCATCCCCTGTCCGTTCTGGTTGGAGGGAGTCATGACTGCTGTCCTCGGTGCTTTTGATATAGGGGAATGAAACTCCCAATCTACTAGATGTCTAGTATGAGTCCATGTTTTCTAAAATCGAAGAATGAATTTTAGGAACAACGGAGGTTAAGAGCAGAATATATTCATTGACAGAAAGAAAGCTTCTGTCTGAGAGACACAGAAGGGGTCCCAAATGAGTTGCCAAAGACTGTCTTTTCTAGGGACTTTTATAGAGCAAAACCACAAAGTGAGGCAGCTCTAATGTGGAGAAAACATGGGAATTTTTGCAAGGTATGCATGAGGTGGGACAGAATTATGGCCAAAGAGATTAATTGCTCAGGTAAAATTGATTAAATAGGGGACAAATGGGGAAGCCAGTCATATAGCAAGCAGGCAAGTATAAGGGGACTCTTCCTGTTAGGTGTTAGGATGGTGACTCCTGGCTTCCTCAGGGTGATAGAGACCTATTTAGAATATCAGTCCTTAGGATGTGAGTGCATTTGCTTGATCTTTTGTCTTGAGGCCTGTCCCACAGCAGGAAGTGTCTGTCTCTTCCAAGGTGTCAAGGTATCTGGTCTTCTGCTCTGGCTCCTTTGAGGAGCCTTCTCTGACTGCCTATAATATTTCGAGCTAACTCTGTTGCCTGTAACACTTTCATACACAACACTCATCTTCTAGGGATTTGGGAGCCTCTAATTGCTGAAGGGAGAAAAAAGTTCCAAAATTTAAGGTTAAGAAATTTGTAGACAGGTAGAGAAAAAAGGGAAGGAAAAGGAGAAGAGCCGAACCTTGCTTCAGAGGTCAAGTGATGAGGGAATTAGGGAAAAACACATTAAAACCTTTGGTAACAACAACAACAACAAAGTTTTGGCTGGATTTATTGAAAATGCAGCCCCAATGCTTCTTTTATCTCCAGCCTGGCTCGACAAGAGAAAATGTCCCCAGACAGGGTCTGAGAAGATTCCCAAAGCTGAAATAAGGAATTTAATCCACCTAAACATAGACTGTTTGGAGAGCTGCTGACTCCTATGTTGGGGAAAACACACACACACACACACACAAAACCATTTTCAGAATGTATCAGTAAGAGGCATGGGAAGGGTTTTTAGGTGGAAATTTCAGCAGGTACATAAGAGAGGAGTGTAGGCACTTAGCGAAATGCAACGCACTATGGTTTGGAACTGGAAATATTTGGGCTTTTGTGGAAATCTGTGGAGTTTGTCCACCCAGTCTCAGTCTGAGTTTGGTGAAGGTGCAGGAAGGCTCCCTCACAAAAGTGAATGGGCCAATTACGGTGAAAGCCAGTTTTACAGTTGAAAATATGGGGCTGTAGATTTAGCTCAGTGGCTTAAGTGCCTGCCTTGCAAGCACAAGGTCGTGAGTTCGATCCCCGGTAAAAAAAAAAAAAAAAAAAAAGAGAAAATGTGGTCTATTCACAGTTGAAAGAGGGCCACTTGAAAGTTAAAAAAAAAAAAAAAAAAAAGTAATTCCCAATCCCATTTGTAGGTGAAAGGTAATTCTTCAGGCTGATTGTACTCTGGGAGAAGAGGAAGAAAAAATAAATTTAACCTGGGCTCGTGTCCTGAAGCAGCCTGCAGTTTTCATTTTTAAAATTATGACCTTCCTTGTCTCTTTTTTACCTATCTTAATTTCTCTTGTCCCACCTCAGTGATCTTTCAGTCTCTGTGTTACCTGTGTCTTAATCTCCTATTGTTGTAAGGCTGTAAGTTATTTTAGATTTGGTCAGACCCATATTATAATAGAGACTTAGTATTGGTCTGCAGGGCTCAGTGGTAACTAAAAGCAGATAAACGGTGGCATCTCTGGCTTCATTTTGCATCTGTCTCCTTCATTACCCTAAACTGGGTCAGATTCTTGCTCAGCTCTGTATATAGCCATGTTAACTATTTAGGCATGTGCCACCATGCCTGGCTAAGGAGTGTCTGCCTAAAACCTGGTCATATATGGTTTATTAGCTTAAATTTACCTCATCTATCTCATCCACCTTCAGGGTTGAGGACACCCAAATAAGAGTAAGTGGGGATGTGTTGGAACATGCCTGTAATCACAGCACTCTGGGAGGCTGAGGCTGGAAAATTACAAGTTCCAGACCAGCTTAGGTGGCTTATTAAGTTAGTGAGAACTTGTCTCAAAATTAAAAAATAAAAGAAGGCTTGGGAGGTAGTTTAGTATAAAGACCCTGGGTTCAATCCCCAGGATTGAGGGGAGGGACAGCACTGTGCTTTGTCCCTGGTTCTGGGGGATGAACTTTTTTTTTTTTATCAGTACCGGGGATTGAACTCATGACCACCTGTTTACCAGGCAGGTGCTTATGCCACTGAGCTAAATCCCCAGCCCTTGGGGGGAACTTTTAATCTTTGGAATTTCCTGAGCAGTGGGAGTCTGGTATTCATGGGCTCGTGGGTCACAGCTGAGTTTATGCTAGACAGGTGAGAGCTGGTGCCAGCAAGCCCAGTCCTGCCACTGTAGTTGTAGCTGTGAGCCAGTCAGACTTCTGCAGGAAGGGAAGGTGAAGACCAAGTCAGGTGGCCGGTGCTCAGTCATCCACGCCTGTGCATCAAACCCTAATAAAAGCCCTGACTCTGCAGCTCAGGGCACATCCCACTTGAACACACAGACATGCCAGTGTCTCCGGCTAGTGTGGGTCCTTGCTTTAGTAGAAATGGAAATTAAAGTGACAGCACAGACTTATAGAAAGATGCTTTCATTAGAAAGTTAGAGGGAAGTTGGGAAAGGGCTCCAGCATGGGAAGCTGGAGGGGGACACCCTGGTACAGTGTTGCAGAGCGGTCCACGCAAAGGCAGGAGGCCTATTTAAAGATTAGCCCGGATCTGGTTGATGATTGTCTCTGTCCTGGTGTCTTAGCTCTGGAAGCCTCTTGGCTGAGGGATGGTTCTGTTCCCAGCAGAGGATGTCTCCATCACGTGGGGGCCATCTCTCTTGGAATCCAGTGATCCCAGGTTTAGGACAAAGGCTCTAGTTTTCTGGGGTTACTGATTAGCTCTGTAAGTTTGTGGAGAACCATCTGAACAGTTCACCTTGAAGGAAAAGCAATTCTCTCTATCTTGGCTAAACCCAGCCCTCCTGCCATGGACTGACATGTAGAGCTGGCTAGGACTTTTCCTTACCCCTTCCATAGGCTTTCAGCAATGTAAGTCAGTCTAGCTGAGGTGATGATGTGTAGTTTTTAAAGCAAGGTGACAGGTCATTGTCACCCCAAATAAACATGTGTGAGCTGGGTGGGAGGGGGAGCCTCAGGATAAGAGGCTGTGACTTCCCAAGGCATTAAAATTCACATATCAGAGCTGAAGCACTGACCCCATAACCTTAGAAACTAGGCCGGGTGTGGTGGCTCACGCCTGTAATCCCAGCACTCAGAAGGCTGAGGCAGGAGGATAGTTGTGAGTTCGAGACCAGCCTGGGCTACAAAGTGAGCTCAAGGCCAGTCCGAACTGCATAGTGAGACCCTGTCTCAAAAAGACAAAAAAAACCAAAACCTTAGAAACTACCTTGAACTTGTGCTCCTTCTGCAAACCCCTCTCTCTGCATATTGCAGAGGTGATCTCAGGCCTCCTACTTAACCTTGCTCACAGCACTCATGCACTTGCAGCCACTCTTACAGTCACTCATCTCCAGCCGCTCTTCTTCATCTGGGTCAAGGCCTTTGTTCTGGTTAACCATCCCCCCAGCGGGGCTCAGGACCCATTGACTCCCCACAACTACGAATATGCCTTAGTGTCTTTATTCTCACTAAGGGTTGCACTGGAAGTGGTAGATTGGAATTAACTCATTAGAATTCCAGTAACTTTTCCATGAGGATTACAAATATAAACTTCCTGGATCACCACAAAGACTGAGAAGGGCTGCCTATATAAATTTATCTTGGCGCCTTCAGTCTTGCAAAGGGACGAAACCCTGTACAATGAGAACTGACCCACCCCATAGGACCAGCTCCAAGAGAGCTGATTCCCTCGGAAACCACACACCCCTGCACAGACCTGGGATTTAAGAAGACCTCCACAGCCATGAGGATGCATGGTGAAGGTCATGCCTTGCTCTGCTTTTGATTATGCATAGGCATCTGTAGGCCAGGGCAGCCCAGCCAAGGGATAAACATGGTGACCACCTTGTCCATTGCTTATGTGGGTGTGACTACATAGGTGTGTTCACTCAGTAAAAATCCAGGGGCTCACCGACTTTGGCAGTGAGCATGTATATACTATTTTTTAAAAATGACAAAAAGATTAAAAAAGAAAAAGAAACAAAAAGAAAGAAAAAACTGCCAGTTATAGTGGTGCACACCTGTAATCCTGGAACTCAGGAGGCTGAGGCAAGAGAACTGCCATGAGTTGGAGGACAGGCTGGTCTCTTGGTATCGGTATTACAGGTAACCGAATCAGAAAAAAATATAGATAGTCACACAGGGCTGGGCCCTCAAAGGAGTGCAGAAGACCAGATACCTTGTAACCTTGGGGAAGACCTCAAGACAAAAGATCGAACAAATGCAGCCACATCCCAAGGATTGACAATCTAAGTAGTTCTCTATCACCCTGAGGAAGCCTGGAGTCATTATCCCAACCCTCTATGGGAAGAATCACTGCTCCTTAAGCATGCCTGCTTGCTACATGACTCGATTCCCTATTTGTTCCTGATTTAATGCTTTTTTTTTTTTTTTCTTGGGTACTGGGGATCGAACTCACAACCTTGCACTTGCCAGGCAGGTACTTGTGCCACTGAGCTGAATCCCTGGCCCTTTGTCCCTGATTTAATCTATTTTACCTGAGCAATTAATCTTATTGGTTGACTATAGTTCAGTCCCACCTTATGCCCATTTGGTGAGTTTCCATTTTGGACCTGCCTTATCTTGTGGTTTTGCTGTACAAAATCCATAGAAAAGGTGGGGTCTTTAGCAACCCACTCTGGATCCTTTTTGTCTCTCTCAGACAAAAGCTTTATTTCGCTCAATAAATATATTCTGCTCTTAACCTCCGTTGTTCCTAAAATTCAGTCTTCAATTTGAGAGAACATGAACTCGTACCGGACATTTAGTAGGTTGGGAGTTTCATTGCCCTTTACACCGGGAATCAAACTCATGACCTCGCACTTGCCAAGTGCTGTTCCACTGAGCTATACTTCAGGCCCTAAGAAAAAACAATAAGCTTGAGCTACAATAAATCTCTCTTCCTTTAAATTGTGGTGTCAGGTGTTTATCCCATTAACAAAAGTAACTAAGCCAGAGTCTGACTGGTGAATTACCAGGGTGAAATGACATCCAGCCAGTACACGCCCAGGACCTCGGCGAGTGGTGTGATGATGGTGACTCAGGAGCCCCATGCTCTTGCAATCGGAAGCCTTCTCCATGCGACCCTTCATGGCTCAGTCTGTGATGGCCAAAATGACAGGTAGGACCAAGCAGAGAGGCAGCCAGCAGATGCTGCAGCGCTGCTACTAAGCATCTGCTGGCTAACTCTTCCAGTGCTGCTCTAGAAAGTTGACTTTCCAAGAAATGCTGCTCCCAGTTCACCTTCAAGGAAATCATCTGAGGTCCAGTTGCCATGTGCTTTCATTCAGCTTATTGCTGGTGATGGCTGTGCCAAGGCAATCGTGCCAACATAGCCTTCCTGAGTGACCTCGAAAATTAAGCTAATGGCAAGTTTATGCCTCACGGAAGCTGTTCTCACTGCGACTTGCCAAACACAGCCTCTTCTGCCTCCATCTCAGCCTGGATATTTCAGGAAACTTAACTAGAAATTATATCCATGCAAATTAAAATGCCTCGTAAGGGCACACATCTGTAATCCCAGCACTCAGGAAACTGAGGCAGGAGGAGCATGCATTGAAAGTCAGCCTGGACTACTGTGTAGGGAGACCATGTCTCAAAGCACAATAAAAGAGATGCTTTCTCTCTCTCTCTGTCTCTGTCTCTTTCTCTCTCTCAGTACCAGTGTTACAGGTAACTGAATCAGATAAAAATATTATAGGCAGTCAGACAGGGCTGGGCCCTCAGGAGAGCCAGTGCAGAAGACCAAATACCTTGCAACCTTGGGGGAGACAGACACCTCCTGCTGTGGGCCAGATCTCAAGACAAAAGATCAAGCACCCACATCCTAATGATTGATATTCTAAATATTCAAGAGCCCAAGTTGTGCAAATCCATTGTTATGGACAGTCTAAGTGGACTCCGCATGCGTGCTGCTTGCAGACACCCTTGCTTGGGCCTTGCTAGAGAACAGACATAATGGTGGATGGTTCCCACGTGCTTCTTCAACCACACTTTCTAAAATGTAGTGTCTTAGTTACTTTCTGGTTGCTGAGACTCAGTACCTAATGAAAGGTTTACTTTGGCTTACAGTTTTGTAGAGACTTCAGTCTATAGTCAGCGGACCCCATGGCAGGGTGGCATGGCAGAGGAGAGCTGCTTATGGCTGAGCAATAGAAACAGAGAGAAATCAGGAGAGGCAGAGGGAGACAGACCCTTCCAGGCCACACCTCCAGTGACCACCTCCTCCAACCAGGTGTCACCTCCCAACATCACAGCAGCTATAAACTCAACAGTGGATAGATCCAGGGATGAGTATCATACCCTGTGATCCATTTACCTGGACAAAGCCCCATCCATGATGCCAGAGGCTTTGGGGTTCATCTAAATATAAACCATAACACTTGGCCACCAGAGGTAACAAGGACCATCCCCAGCAATAGTTCCCATTTTCCTGTTGCAAAGGCTGAGAGCACACAGCATAGTGTGGTTGGTAGACACGGGCCACATGATGCTTTCCTAGAACACATACATCTAAGACCAAGAATAAATGAAAGCACCCCAGGCTGGAGGCAGACAAACATGCTGTAGAGGGGTGTGTCTAAGTCATACAACATCTGACACTCACAACTTCAAGGAGGAGAGGATTATTCTCACTCACAGTTTCAGACCTTAGTGGGCTAGCTCCATGGTAGGATGGTAGCGCTGGAGGGCACAGCTGAGGGAAAGCTTCTCAGGGCAGGGCAGCTGGGCAGTGAGGAGAGAAGGGAGTTCCAGGGAGGGAGAGCCACCCCAGCTCCTCTCCTGACTGCAGCAGCGAACAGAAACACCAAAAACCTTACCCAGTGTTTGAGGGAGATTTATTTAATGTCAATGGGTGCTGACTCCAGGAAAAAAATGTCAGGCCCTGATCCCTGGTGGGCTAGGGTTTATATGGAGTTTGCAAGCAGGAGGTATACAGACACAGAGCATTTGGCTATCTTTTATCTAATTCAGTTACCTGTAACACCGCTGCCAAGAGGTGGGGGCATCTTTCTGATTGTGCTTTGAGACGTGGTCTCCCTACACAGTCCAGGCAGACTTTCAACATGTGCTCCTCCTCCTGCCTCAGTTTCCTGAGTGCTGGGATCACAGATGTGTGCCCTTATGAGGCGTCTTAATTTGCATGGATATAATTTCAAGTTTCCTGAAATGTTCAGGCTGAGATGGAGGCAGAAAAGGCTGTGTTTGGCAAGTCCCATAGCTGTGGGATCCAGGCCGTTGGCTGAATATTCTGTCTTTAGTGTCATAGACAGATTTCCTGCACTTTCTGTGTTTAACTTTGGGTGACCATCATAAAATAATAGTATAAATTCAGTGTCCTGATTCTAATTGTTTTCCTTACAACCCCTGACTACAACACCCCTCTCTTGTCTTTTTTACCCAGGATTGCGTTTGCTATTCTAGGTCTCTTCTGGTTCCAGACAAGTTTTAGGATTGTTTTCTCTAATCTGTGAGATACGCTATTGGAATTGTGATGGGGATTGTGTTGAATCTGTATAACAATTTTGGAAGCAGGCCATGTTCACTATATTGGTTCTTCCTACCAAAAAGCACAGGATCTCTCTCCGTTTTCTAATATCCTCCTCAATCTCCTTTTTCAGAGTATTATAGTTTTCAATGTAGAGGTCTTTTATATCCTTTGTGAGATTGATTCCTAGGCGTATCATTTTTTTGGATGCTATTGTGAAAGGTGTTGTTTCCCTGATTTCTCTCTCAATGAATTTATTGTTCATGTACAGGAAGGCTACTGATTTTTGAATGTTGGCTTGGTATCCAGCTGTGCTGCTGAATTTGCTTATTAAATCTAGCTGTTTTTTAGCGGAGTTTTTGTGATCTTCTAAGTAGAGTATCATGTCATTTGCAAATAACCATACTTTAACTTCTTCCTTTCCTATCTATATTCCTGTTATTTCTTTCTCTTGTCTAATTGTTCCAGCTAAAGTTTCTAGGACTGTGTTGACTAAGAGTGGAGACAGTGGACATCCTTGTCTTGCTCCTGATTTTAGAGAGCAAGCTTTTCATTTTTGTCCATTTAGTGTGGTGTTGGTTGTTGGCTTGTCATAGATGGCTTTTATCAGATTGAGATAAAGACCATCTATTCCAATTTTCTGTAGAGTTTTTATCATGAGTGGGTGCTAGACTTTGTCAAAAGCTTTTTCTGCACCTATTTCTTGTAAAACTCAGCAGTGAATCCATCAGGGCCTGGCCTTTTCTTTGTTGATGGGTTTTTAACTTCAATTTCATTTATTGATATTGGATTATTTAGGATTTTTATATCTTCTTGATTTAGCTTTGGTAATTCATATGTATCTAGGAGTCTGTCCATTTCTTTTGTATTTTCCATGTTGTTAGAATACAAGTTTTTGAAGTAGGTGTAGATTATTTCATGGTTTTCTGCAGGGTTTGTTGTGATTTCACCCTTTTCATTCCTAATTGTGTGGATTTGAGTTTTTTCTTTCCTTTTTTTGATAAGGTTGGCTAAGGGTTTGTCAATTTTATTTACTTTTTCAAAGAACAAGTTCTTTGATTCATTGTATTATTGTTTTAGTGTCCAGTGTGTTCATTTCTGCTCTGATCTTTATAATTTCCTTTTCTCTTCTTTTTTAAAAGTTTGAGGTTCAACATTAAGTTGTTTATATGCACTTGCTCTGTTTTCCTGATATGGGCGTTTACTGCTATAAATTTCCCTCTTAAAACTGCTTTCATTGCATTCCACAAATTCTGCTATGTTGTATTGCTATTATCATTCAACTGTAAAAACTGTCTAATTTCTTCTTTAATTTCATCTGTGACCCATTGGTTGTTCAGTAGAGTGCTATTTAATTTCCTTGTGTTTATGAAGTTCTTGTGGTTTCCTTTGGCATTGATTTCCAATTTCATTGCACTATAATCTAAGACCATAATATTAAGTGAATTAAATCAGACACAGAAGTTTAAAGTACCATGTGGTTTTTCTTTTATGAAAAACCCAAAATATAAATAAAAAGCAAAATGAATGCTAGATAATAAGTAGAGAGATCTTTTTCTTTTCTTTTCCTTTCCTCTTTCTTTCTTTCTGATGAAATTTCCAGCTGTTGTACATTATCCTGTTTAGGGTATGAATGTTTCTTTTATTCACCATATCCACTCTGTATATGCTACCTAATATTGGTCACCTTAGTAGCTACCTCAGTTATAAGATCAGATGTTAGAATATTGAAGTGCTTGTGTTCAAATACTTTATTAATAATAGGATCTCACTATGTATCTCAGCCTAGCCTCAAACTTACAGTAATCCTCCTGCCTCAGCCTCCCAAGTGCTGGGATAACAGGCATGTGCCACCATGTTCAGTGGGAGATCTTTTTCAAATGAAAGTAGGAAGAAGAGTTTGATTGGGAAGGGGACCAAGAGGTGGATAGAGAAGGAGGGAGGATTAAGGGATGAAAAAGAATTAAGATGTGTTATGAACCTGTGTCATCTGCCAGTGATAAATGTAATTGCTGTGTACTGAAAATGTGTACCAATAAAAATACATTAAAAAAAACTGTTCTCCAACAAGGTCTCACTGTATAGTTCAGACTGGGCTTGAACTCCCAGTGGAGCCCAGGGTGGCCTTCTGGGCTTCCTGAGTGCTGGAATTACAGGTATCAGCACCACCATGCCTGGTTTGAAAACCAACAAACAAACAAGGACTGCTGGGGTGTGGCTCAGGGGTAGACCACTTGTACAGCATGCGTTAGTCCCTGAATTCAGTGAGCAGCACTTCAAAGAATACAAATGAAAATACAATGAAACTTGATATTCTGTGTAATTAATAGGCACTAAAATACTTTAGAAAATAAAAATAAAATAAAAAATAAGGGACCTGAGTGTGGTGGCATCTGCTTGTAATCCCAAAATTCGGGAGACTGAAGCGGGAGGATTACTATGAGTCCAAGGCAAGCCTGGGCTGCCAAGAGAGACTGTTTTTTTTTTTTTTGTACCAGGGATTGAATTTATGGCCTTGAGCTTTCTAGGCAGGTGCTTATGCCACTGAGCTAAATCCCCAGCCAACCCTGTTGTTTGTCTTTTTTTTTTTTTTTGAGACAGGGTCTCACTATGCAGTTCAGGCCGGCCTTGATCTCACTTTGTAGCCCAGGTTGGTTTTGAACTTGCAGCGATCCTCCTGCCTCAGCCTCCCAAGTGCTGGGATTATAGGCATGAGCCACCAAGCCCGGCTTTTTTTTTTTTTTTTTATAAAGGGAAAATTGCCATTAGTAAATTTTTGCCAAACTGATAGTGAATGAAAAAGAAGTAGTAAAAGGGCAAAGGGCAAGTTTTATGCTAGGAAAATATTTGCAACATTGCTTTCTTTTTGGGGTGCCAAAGATGGACCCCAAGGCCTTGTGTACTTTTTATTTTTATTGTTAGTACTGGAAATCAAACTTGTGCTTGCTAGGTAAGTGCTATACTGCTGAGCCATATCCCTGGCCCAAACCTGGCTAAACTCCAAGCCTAGCCCTACCAGTAGCATTTTTTTAAAAAGTCTTTTTCAGATAGGGTCTCACTATGCAGTTCAGGCTGGCCTTGAATTCACCTTATAGCTCAGGTTTGAACTCACACATCAATCCTCCTGCCTCAGCCTCCTGAGTGCTGGGATTACAGGTATATGCCACCACACCCAGCTCTAGGAACATCTCTAATAGCCCAAAGTTTAATATGTAGAGTAATCATTAATTGCAATCCATAAGTGAAAGACAAAATTCCCCTAATGAAACAGTGATTGTAACATGAATGGGCAACATGTAAGCAATGCTCATGAGTGGGTAATAAACACAGCAAAATGACCCATCCTCCTGACAACTAGAAAGTGAAAATTACAGCCCATGTTTTTTGTTTGTTTGTTTTTTGAAACAGGGTCTCTCTGTGTAGCCCAGACTGGCCTTGAACTTGTGGTGATCCTCTTGCCTTAACCTCTTGAGTGCTGAGATTACAGGCATGTGACACTTCCTGTGGCAAGAATTACAACACTTTGTATCATTAGATTTGTAAATTTTATTTTGTATTTTATTATTTATTTTTTAGACAGGGTCTTACTATGTAGCCCAGGTTGGCCTTGAACTCATGATAATTCTTCTGCCTCAGCCTCTCAAATGTTGGGATTACAGATCTGTGCCACCATCCCTGGCAAAAATTAGAACACATTCTATCATAAGATTGGTAAAATTTTATTTTATTTTATTTTAGTTTAGTTTAGCTTAGTTTTTGAGACAGGGCCTCACTCTTCCAGGCTGTACTTGAACCATGTAACCCAGACTGGCCACAAACTCATGATGATCTTTTGCTTCAGCCTCCCCAGTGCTGGGATAACATGTGTGTGCTCCCACATCCAGCTAGACTGGTAGAATTTTAAACAATTGCCATTTCTCAGTATTAAGGAGTGTGGAAAATTAGAGAAAAGGCATAGCACCCTTTTCAGAGGTGACTTGGGCAGGCCTATCACAATTCAGCCTTGTCTTGCTGGCCATCAGGGTGCCGACGCTGTGACTGGCTTCATGTGTGTACGTGGGTGTCTGTGTCTGTCTGTGTGCCATGGTGTGGAGAAAGGCTGCAAGCACACACAGCAACTGGTGACAGCAGTTTCCTCCAGAGAGATGTCACTGTCCCTTCTCTAGGTGTTGCACACACGTGCACAGAAACATCAATACCAGATCTGCATTTTTGCAAGTTAATTTTCTCTAAGAACACGGTCATTTGGGGAAGTGAGTGCACTGTGGAAAATGTGCTATGGTGTGTTCATATGAGAGAGTTGCTATGGTGTGTTCATATGAGGTAGCTGGGAAAGAAACCAGACAGTTCTGTGCTCTGGCCATGAAAACTCCTCAGGGCAGAGGGATTCGCCAACAGCTAACTGGTGAAGCAAGTGCTTATATGCGTGCAAGGGCCCGGGCTCAGTACCTAGTACTGGAAAAGGCAAAGCAAACTCCCGAGAAGCTGTGAAATGCCGGCCCATTCATCAGTGCCAAGACACCCTGACATGGGTATACTGATTGCTGCGTGCCCTGCATGGGAAAATAAATACCAGCAGGGCATAGCCACTAAAGAACAGGGCAGGAGGTGCCACACAACCTGACTTCAATATGCAGTATAACCAAGAAACATGGATATGTGGAAGCTAAAAAAGGTGACATGAAAATTGAAGGACAACTGTAAGGAAGGGAATAAGGGACAAAGGGAAAGGGGAAGTAGAGGGGAAGATTATGAGAGGACAGCAATGAGCAAAATATATTCACTGAGTTGGGTGTGGTGGTGTGTGCCTATAATCCCAGCACTTGGGAGGCTGAGGCTGAGGCAGGAGGATTGATGTGAGTTTGAGGCCAGCTACAAAGTGAGTTCAAGCCCAGCCTGAACTTTATGATGAAACCCTGTCTCAAAAAGACAAAAAAAAAAAAAAAAAAGATATGAAACTACTAGAAGAAAACAGGGAAAACACTTTAGGACATCAGAATGGGCAGGGGATTATTTTTGAACAAGATCCCAAAGGCACAAAAACAAAAGTAAAAATAGGCAAACAGGATTATATTAAACTAAAAAGCTTCTGCACAGTAAAGAAAACAATCAACAAAGTGAAGAGACAACCTCAGAGTGGGAGAAAATATTTGAAAATATTGCATATCTGAGAAACATCTGATATTCAGAATATATAAGGAACTCCAAAAACTCTAACTCTATTAGCAAACTAATAATATTAATGGTAATAAGTTGATCAAAAATGGAAAATAGATCTAAATAGACATTTCTCAAGGGATGATGCATAAATGACCAACAAGTACAACAGGGTCCCTTCTCTTAAGACCCGTGATGCCCAGCAGGAGGTGGGTGGCAGACAAGTGAATTTTCACCTGCTTTTATAGCCATTGCCTATCACTTGGTTACTGCTTGGACTCTGCCTCCTGGTAGCTCAGTGGCAGCACTGCCACTAATGGAAATGGAAACACTACTGTGAACTGAGGTCATCAAAGATCTGGGCTGTGAGCCCTAATGAGAATCTAAAGCCTGGTGATGTTAGGTGGAGCTGAGGTGGCGATGATAGTAGTGGGGAGCAGCTGCACATACAGATAAGCATCAGTGGGGAGTTTGACTGCACAGAGCTCAGAATAAATCAATGGCTTGCAGACTCATCAAGACTCTGCCAGTGAGTGGCAAGTGACATTTAAGCTGCATCTGGTGGCAAGCTTTAAGCCAGAATCCAACACTTATTTTGGTCCACCTATGATCTGTCTATTATTTTATTGACATTTTCATCTGTGCTTCTTTCTCACACTGCACTTATCTCAGTCACGGTTTTGGTAAGTCTACAAGTTAACCCTAGCCAAAATGAGTAAAACAGAAAGTCATCAGAGAACTTTTCTGAAAAGGGGGAGACCAGGTGATGAAACATCAGAAGACTCTAAGACTGCCAACAAAAAGAAAGCTGCACTTAAAAAAAAATACTAGGAGTCTTCCTTAAATTACAGATTCACTGCAATGGGCAATTTTCACTCTCCATGCTTGCTTTGCATATGTGGTGGCAGCTGTCCAAAGAAGCCACCAAACCTTCAAAACTGCTTTGCCCCATGGAGACTGAGCACCCTGCATTAAAAGACAAGCCTTTGGAGTTTTCAGAAGAAAAAAAAACACATGAACATAAACAACAGAAGCTGTTGTTATTGTTATTATTATTATGTAGAAAATAAACAATTATTGAAGACCACTATTTTGTCCAATGTGTCTGCACCGAAGACATTATCCCTAGTGTCTACTTAGCTTCCATTGCTGAAGCTAAGAAGCGTGAAGAGTTGATCCTGCCTGCTGCCGAGGACGCTGGAGATGAATGTTTACAGGAGTTGCAGTTTCAGAAGAAAGCACGTGTTCCTCTTCTGCTGACACTGTCACAGGACAAAGTGATGTAACTGGAGGTCACTGAGGTACCTTTGTTGGAGGGGATTATGAGTCACTGTGGTTGCAGACAAGTCTACTGATGTAGATACCAAGGCAACGGTGCCTGTTTTTGTGATATGTTTTTCTGGAAGATGTGCACGAGGACTTTCGTTGCCGGCCAGCACTACGGCTGCAGAACTCTTCAGGCCTTTGAATGATTAAGTGTTAGGAAAACTGCATGGGTCATTTTGTGTTGATATATGCACAGAAAGAGCCATTGTCATGACTGAACAGCTCTCTGCTTTTGCTACTCAGGTCAAAGAGGTCGCTTCTGACTATGAGTCAAACCCATGTCATCTCTAGAGTATGCTGGTTAGCTGAAAAACATCATAACAGGACATGGGTAAAATTATCAGCTACCCTGCAGTACACACCCTAACTCACATCAGTTCGCGTAGCCTCATGAGGAGACAGACATGGAGAACGCATGCTCACTTTTTTTTTTTTTTTTTGCGCCAGGGATTGAACTCACGACCTCACGTTTGCCAAGCAGGCACTTAGGCTGCTGAGCCAAACCTCCGGCATGCATGCCCACTCTTACACAGAGAGATGAGGTAGTTCTACTACAGGTTAGAGTTTCTGCATTACAAGAGCTGCTCCAGAGATTAAAACAAAACAAAAAACAGTCACCAGTGGCAGCACATTTCAGTGACAGAATGTCACAAAACTTGCTTACTCTTGTGACATATTCTACCTGCTCAGTGAACACAATCCATCACCTCAGGGTAGAACAATTGTGTTTAAGTCAGCAGATAAAGGGGTTGCATTGAAAACCAAACTGGAAATAAGGGGATGACACTGGAATTTTTGATATGTTTCAAACATTAGCAGAGATTTTCAGAGAGATTGAACTGGAGCCTTTTTCCCTCCAGGGGGTGCATACTCACCTATCTCAGCTTTTAAAAGTGTTTGAAGCCCGGTGTGGCGGCTCATGCCTGTAATCCCAGTACTCGGGAGGCTGAGGCAGGAGGATTGTTGCAAATTCGAGACCAGCCTGGCCTACAAAGTGAGCTCAAGGCCAGCCTGAACTGCATAGTGAGACCCTGTCTCAAAAAAGACAAAAACAAATAAACAGTGTTTGAACATCACTTCCAAACCTCAAGAGTGCCCTCACTGGGGCAGGCACAGACCTGGGACCGATGTGCAAATGAGACAGGTGAATTGACTTGGCCCAGCATGGAAAAGAATCAGCTGCTTGAGATACAAACAATGGTGGCCTTAAAAGTAGGTTTGAGACAACCTCAGATCTCTACACTGTCTGGGTTAAAGTCAGAATATCCTGAATTGCCACAAAAGCACTGGGACTCTTACTTCTGTTTCTAACACCTGTCTTTGGGAATCAGTTTTCTTCAGTGACAGCAACCAAAATGAGATTGTAGAGCAGGCTGGTTGTAAGCAACCCACTTCAGGTGTCACTGTGTCCCAACTCCAGATGGGACCCTCTAGTGGAAGGAAAACAAATTCAGGGTTCCCACTATTTCTGCATTAAGGTGAGTTGCATAACTATTTCATTATAGTGCATAGTGGTGCACTCTGTAATCCCAGAATTTGGGAGGCTGAGGCAGGAGGATCGTTGTGAGTTAAAGGCCAGCCTTGGCTACAAAGTGAGTTCAAGACCAGCCTGAACTGCACATTGAGACCCTGTCTCAAAACGACACACACACACACACAAAAGATGCTGAGTGCAGCAGTCATTATAAAAATTCATATTAAGATTTCTCAAAAATTAAGGACAAAACTACCATATGATCTGTCAATTCCAGTATTGGCTATGTAGCCAAAAGAAATGAAATTGATATGTTGGAGAGACATCTAAATTTCTGTGCTCACTACAGCATAATTTAAAACAGTGAAGAAGTGTAAATAACTGAGACATTCATTGCCTGGTGAACTGACACAGCAAATGTAGCATAGATAAGCAGCGGAGTAGTATTCAGCCAGAAAAAGAGTGAAGTCCTGTCATTTGCAACAACATGGATGGAACTGGAGGTATTCATGTTAAGTGAAATAAGCCAGACACACAAAGACACATGGTATGTGTGCAAAACCTAAAACAGTTTGTCTCAATCCAGGCATGGTGGTACACTCTTAGAACCCCAGCCCGTGGGGGCCTGAGGTGGAAGGGTCAGGAGTTTGAGGCCTGCCTGAGCTCCATGCTGAGCCTTTCTCTCAAAAGAAAAAACAAGGGGCGCTGGGAGAGAAAATAACCTGCTCATCTCCCTGGTAAACAGCTGTGGCTTGAGCAAGCGGCAGGCGCCCCAGGGAGAGAATCAGGCAGCCTCTCCTGAGATCCATGCCATGTTGGAACTTAGGGCACTGGGAAAGAAAGCAACCACCCCCCCCCCCGCCTCCCTGGTAAGCAGCCATGAGCCTATCGGTGTGCAGGCTGAGAATCAAACATCTCTTCCCCTATCCCATTAGCAGATGGGAACCAGAGATCTGAGCATCTCTTCAGAGGTTGACCATATGCAATATAGCAAATATGGGGGATTCCCTCTACCATCTCTTTGAAGGCAAATATTGTTATCACTGTTTTGCTTTGTTTTGATTAATTGTATTGCTCTATTCAATATTCTGTTTTGATAAGTTCTATAATGTTCTCTATTTGGCTTGACTTTGTTGAACCTGATTGAAAGAACAGCTATTGTGAAGATAACGAGCTATACTATGGTACCTATTACTGTTATCCCGGTAACCTGCAGTGAAGTTCTGTACCAATTTCACTGCATTGTCTCAAGTGGCTTTGTTCTGTCTTGTTCGGTTGTATTTTACTACCTTCAAAAAAATTAAAAAAATAAATTACTAGAGTTCTTAAAAAAGAAAAAGGAAAAACAAGTTGATTCTGTAGATGCGGAGAGAGGAGTGGCGGATGAATGGGCCCAGTGTTCCCGCCGGACAGGAGCAGGGAGCTGCAGAGCACTGAGCAAGGCAATGCGGGCCTGCTTGGGGAGGCGGACGAGCCCCCCGCCCCTCCTCAGGAGGAGAGCCGCGTGGGCAGGAGATACAGGGGTCTGGAGGCCGGGCTGGCCGACACAGGGAGACCCCATCGCCAAGTAAAAAACAAAACAAAACAAAGAAAACCAGAAATAAAGGATTACGAACATTTTCTTTTAAAGGAGAGAAATTTTAATTTGGCTCACAAAAGATTTTACAAGTTTTTACAAGATTTTACAAGGGGCTGGGGATTTAGCTCAGCGGCATAAGCGCCTGCCTTACAAGCACGTGGTTGTGAGTTCGATCCCTGGTACCAATAAAAAAAAAAAGTTTATGCCATAAAGAAATGAGAAATGTGTGAGAAGATAAACGCTTTAACTTGATTTTCACATTACAAAATGTATAAGATGATCAAAACACACAGTGGGTGCTTAAATTTTTAAAAGTCCATTACAGTAAAAGACACATTTCTGGGTGTGGTGGTACACGCCTGTAATCCCCCACTACAGAGGCTGATGCAGGAGGACTGCAAGTTTGAGCCCAGTGTGGGCAATTTAATAATTTAGCAAAACCTGGCCTAAAAATAAACCATGGAAGAGGCTGAGGATGTGGCTCTGTGGCTTGGGTTTATATTTCAGAGGTAGCACAGGATCCCTGGCCCCATTGACCCGAAAGAAACAGAGACATTTACAAAAGGATAGAAGAGAGCTCTCTCTCCCTCTCTCTCTCTCTCTCCCTCTCTCCCCCTCTCTCTCTGCTACAATCACATATATCTATAACTGTCATAGAAAGAAAACTTAATCCAAGAGTTAGAAATTACAAAGAACTCAAAAAAATCAGTCCTCCCATATTTAAAGACCCAATCCAAACATGGGCATCTGAACTGAGATGAATACACACTGCTCAGATGAACAAACATGAACAGCAAATAAATATGTCAAAAAATGTTCATCACTGGTCATTTGAGAGATGCATATTAAAACAACACTGAGATTCCATCTCACCCCAGAAAGAATGGCTATCATCAAGAAATCAAGCAATAACAAATGCTGGAGGGGCTGTGGGGAAAAGGAATCCTTCTCCACTGTTGGTGGGAATGCAGACTGGTGCAACCACTCTGGAAATCAGTGTGGAGTTTCCTCAAAAAACTAGGACTAGGGGGCTGGGGATTTAGCTCAGCGGCATAAGTGCCTGCCTTGCAGGTCATGAGTTCAATCCCTGGTACCAATAAAAAAAAAAGCCCAAACAAACAAACTAGGACTAGAGGTCCCATTCAACCCAGCTCTTCCCCTTCTGGATATATTCCCCCCAAAATTAAAAACATCATACCACAGTGATATATGTGACCCATGTTTATAGTGGCACAATTTTTAATAGCCAGATCATGGAAACAACCTAAATTCCCATCAACTAAGGAATGGATAAAAAGATGTGGTATTTTTATACAATGGAGTATTACTCAGCCATAAAGAAGGATAAACTGGAAACTTTTATATGTAAATGGGTGCAACTTGAGACCATACTCAAAAGTGAAATAAGACACACATATGGAAACATCATATTGTCTCACTATTGTGAGAAACTGAAAGAAACAATATATGTATATGTGTATGTGTATATATGTATGTAAAAATACTTAAGATTTCTCTGAGTTCACTGAAGAGAGAGATTTGTGCTGGTATTGTTTGGGCAATTGAAGGCAGACGTCTTGTGCTCTGGGTGAATGATTTGGGAATGACAACATGCAATGTATATACCATTGCTGCCCCTTGATTAATGTGTTTTGAAATTTTGTTTTAAGGGCTGGGGATTTAGCTCAGTGTCATAAGCACCTTCTTTGCAAGCATGCAGTTGTGAGTTCGATCCCCAGTACTGATAAAAAAAAATTTGTTGTAGTTCTTCTTTTTTTTCCTATTTCAAATAAAAAGCAAGAGGTGAAAAAAAAAGAAGTTGTCTGGCTGTGCCTAGATGTCCCCCTAAAGCCTTGTGGGGTCCTAGGTGGGGGTTTTGGGAATGGCTGGATCTAGGGTATGTGATGCTGGTATTAAGGATGTGACGCTGGGATTGAGGGTTCCACTCTGGGGGAGTGTGTGGTACCACCCAAAGGGCAGGTGGCCTGGATGGAGGCAGCTGTTGCTTCTGCTGCTTTGCTACCTCCTGCCCACCCTGAGATGCCCTCTGCTGTACCAACCTGCCTCGGAGCTAGCTAAATAGGACAGAAACCTCTACACACTGGGAACCAATAATTCTTTCCTCCTTTAATATTGAGTGTCAGGTATTTTGTCTCAACAAGAAAAAAAGGGACTAAGAAAGAAGCTATTTACTCCAAAAAATTTCCTTGTACAGAAAAGGAAAGCCTTAAAAAACAGTGACCAGCCTATATCACAAAATCATGACCAGCCAGTCAGAAGCATTGTCTCTCTGAGGACCAGCAGGCCATACATGTTCCAGTGTATAGAAGCTGCCTTTCCTCCACAATTCCTAATTGCATTAACCAGAGCAATTAGACAAGAGAAAGAAATAAAAGGAATAAGGATAGGAAAAGAAGAAGGTAAATTATCATTATTTGCAGCTGACATGGCATGATATTCTACATACAAATCCCTAAAACTCCACCGAAAGACTTCTAGATTTAGTAAAAAATAAAAATAAAAAAAATTCAGTAGCATAGCTGAAAACAAAATCAACACTCAAAAATCAACAGCATTTCTGTATATGAATAACAAACTCCCTAAGAGAGCAATTAGAGAAATAATACCTTTCCCAATAGCATCCAGAAAATGAAATACCTAAGAATCAACCTAGTGAAGGGAATAAAAGCGCTCCATATTGAACATTACAGTATTCTGAAACAGGAAAGTGAAGAGGGTATCAGAAAATGGAAAGGTATCCTTTGCTCTTGGGTAGGAAGACTCAATGGCCATACTTCCAAAACTGTTAACAGATTCAAGGCAATCCCAATCAAAATGCCACTAGTGTATCTCACAGAATTAGAGAAAACAATCCTGAAATTCATTTTGAACCAGAAGAAACCTAGAATAGCAAAGGTAATGCTGTGCAACAAAGGCAGGGCAGGGGGCACAACTACCTATGGTTTGAAATTATTCTATAAAGTTATCATGATAAAATCAGCATAGTGGGAAACCCATCTGGACCCCTTCTGTCTCTTAGGAGCTATTCCTAGTCTGCATGCCTTTTCCCCAACAAATTTTCCTACTGTTAACCTCCATTGTTCCTTATAATTCATTCTTCAACTTTGTAGGGCATGAACTCAGAGTATTTGACATCTAGCATTTACCCTGTCCATCTTGGAGATTCCACCAAGACACTTAGAGGGAGGTAAGAGTTTGCTTTGGTTTTGTGACACTCCTGAAATGTTTTTCATGGATTCAGGATCACTCAGGCAACCAAAATCATCATCCTTGAATTGTATGCCTTGTCTCTGTCAGCTGCTTAGGCCTTGTCTCTGTTATACAGTGTCTTTTGTTAAAATGATGATAAATTTATTGAGAACATGGGAAGATTACAATGTCTCTTTGATGGGGAGTTTTGTTCCTGTTTTGTGTATGCTTCATTTGGAACCCAGAGGCCCAGCAGGCTAGTGCTCCTAGTTCAGCCTGTTGGACTTGTTTGACTGCTGTGGTCTGTTACCTCAGACAGCAGCGCTAGGGAAATACAATATTAGAGCATCCTCAAGTGGGCTTTGATACAAATGCTGTAAAATAGGTATTTTATGAAATCTAGTTTATATTTAGGAAATATACATGCTTATTAATAAATCACAGGACACTAACTGCCAGTTAACAAGACCAGAGGCCAGGAGCTGTTTTTAAGACTTGGTGGTGGTAGGAAACAGGTTTTACTGGGACAGATCTGCCCTGATCCTCCTCTACACTTTAGAGGAAATGTTGAGTCTGTTCTGCCTCAGTTTCTTTTCTGGTCTGATCTTCTGCTGGTGAGGAGTCAATCTGTTTTAGTTACTTTTCTCTCATTTCAAAGTACCCAACACTCAAAGTTAAACAGGGGAAGGTCTATTTAGCTCAGTTTTTGGAGGTTTCATTCCATAATCAGCTGGCTCCAAGGCAGGATGGCATGGTGAGGGGGCAACAGCTCATGGCAGCAGAAGACAGCAAAAGCAACAAGAGCAAGAGTGGGAAGCCAGCCTCTTTTCTTCCCTTATGGTTTTGCAGGCTACCTGCCCTAGGGTGGGTGTAGCACTCACACTCCCAAATCCAGCTCTAGGCAACAAACCAATCACAAACTCTAATGCAGTCACCTCCAAAAAACCTGCCCCCCATGACTGTATGGGGCTTTGAGGAACATCCAAACAGGAACCCCAACACAATCTTAGCTCTTGAGAATCCTCATTCTTGCCTTTCCAGGCTGAGAGTAACAACTCATGAGCAAGTATTGTGAGCATAAGATTGTGAATTTAATGTCACAGCTCGTGGAGTGAAGAAAGGTGTTAATAGCTCACCTGGCTGACTGGCAGAAGTATGGCTCAAAAGATGGCCCACTGTGAATGAGTTAGAGATGCCTGATTGTCCATGGTTTGCTATTGATGACGGGATTCTGAGGCTTAGCGAAATGGGAATGCTGGAGTGGATCCTCCACATCGGGGTGATCCAGAAAACATGCCCTTCACCAACCCCTTGAGAAACAGATTCATGAGGGGAGCACCAGCATCCTGAAGGACCCTGTCTCCATTTTTCTTTGTATGCCAGACCTTACAGTGGGGACCAGTGTTACTGGGTTGGGAAACTTAAGGGCAGTGGGTTTGATTGGCTCCCAGAGTGGCAGGGTCAGGTAGCAGCACTTTAATCACCAAAGGCAGGGTCCACGCTGACCGGAATGGACCACAGAAGCAGAGCAATGACCAGAATAATCTGACATGTGTACACTACGTTGTTAGCTGATTGGCCATGGTGTTCCCAAAAGAGAAATAGATGGAAGCCCTACTAAATTTTTTCTAGACTATATAATAAAAAAAATTAAGAGTAAATGAATAGAAATCTCCAAATTATAACAGAGAAACTCACGCCCTCAGCCAACCCCCAGACTTGAGCCAGTTTTTAGACCCAGAACCTCTGCAATGAAGGGGAGGCTGGGTCCCCTTGAGGAAGGACACTGGTGCACCAAAAGTTTATATGGTCAATTTTCCTCCATCGTTAACTCAAAGGACCTAAGGCCTTTGAGCAGAATAACTGCACATTATGGGAATGACCAGACATTTGGGGACTACTGGACACCGGTACTGAACTAATGCTGATTCCAGGAGATCCAAATGTCACTGTGGCCTCTAGTGGGAGAAGGGGGCCTATGGTGTCAGGTGATCAATGGGGTTTTACCAGAGGTCCAACTTACAGGAAGCACCTAGTACATTTTGCTTGAAGGAGAAATGGCCAGAAGTGCAACTGTATACTGATTCATGAGCCATAGCCAGAGGTCTGGGTGGGTGGTCAGGAACTTGGAAAGACCATGAGCAGAAAATTGGTGACAAAGATGTTTGGGGAAGAGATATATGGATAGACCTCTTCTTATAGACAAGGGTGTAAAGATATTTGTATTCTACGCAAATGCTCACCAAAATGTGACATTAGTGGAAGAGGGCTTTAACAATCAGAACGACTGTTCTATAGATAGTGGTCAACCTCTTTCTTCAGTCTCCCTATCACTGCCCAATGGGCCCATGAACAGAGTGGCCCTGGTGGCAGGGATGGAGGTTATACATGGGCTCAGCAACACCGACTTGCACTTAGCAAACCTGATCTGGCTACAGCCACTGCTGAATGCGCAATATGCCAGCAGCAGAGACCAGCACAAAATTCCTAATAGGGCACCATTCCTTGGTGTGATCAACCTGCAGCCTGGGGGCTGTTGATTATATTGGACTAATTCCATCACGGAAAGGACAGCACTTTGTCCTTACAGGCACAGACAATTATTCTGAACATGCATTTTCTTTCACTGTATGTAATGCTTCTGCCAAAACTATGATTTGCAGACTCACCAGAAACCTTATCCACCCTCATGGAATCCCACATAGCATTTCCTCTGGCCAAGGAAAACATTTTACAGCCAAAGGAGTGAGGCAATGGGCTCATGATCATGGAATTCACTGGTCCTACCATGTTCTTCACCATTCCCAAGCAGCTGGATTGATAGAAAGGTGGGATGGCCTTTTGAAGACACAGCTACAGTGCCAGCTAGTGGCAATAGTTTGCAGGGCTTGACAAGTGTTTTCAAAAGGTTGTATGTACTTTAAATCTGCATCTTCTATATAGCACTGTGTCTCCCATAGCAGGATTCATGGGTCCGGGGATCAAGGGGTGGAAGTAGGAATGGCACCACTCACCATTACCCCTAGGGATCCACTGGCAAAATTTTTGCTTCCTGCCCCCACGACCTTATGTTCTGCAGGCTTAGAAGCCTTAGCTTCAGAGAGGGGAAGGCTTATACCAGGAAGCACAACATGATACCATTGAACTGGAAGCTAAGATTTCTCCCCCAGTCATTTTTTTTTAAGGGATAAAGGTTTATTTAGCTTACAATGTGTAGAGGTTTTAGTCCATAATCTGCTGGTTTCAAGGCAGGGTGGCACATGGCAGAGGGCAACTCTTCATAGTGGTAGAAGACAGAAAAGACAAGGAAAGAGAGACAGAGAGAGAGAGACAGACAGACAGACAGACAGAGATAGGGAGAGACCAGCCCCCCCTGGTCATTCTGGCCTCCTTATGCCTCTAAAGAAACAAATAAAAAGGGAGTCATGGTATTAGTAGGGGTGATCAATCTAGACTATCAGGAAGAAATTTCTTCCACAATGGAAGAAAGGAAGACTACTTAAAGTAAAGGAGATTTTTTAGGGTACCTCCTAGTATCACCTGCCCTGGTATTAAAGAAAATGGGGAACTACAACAACCCAGAGGATGAAAAATGGTCTAGAACCTTCAGGAATGAAGGTGTGAGTCACTCCACCAGGGAAAGAACCAAGACCTGCTGAGGTGCTTGCTGAAAGCCAAGGAAATCCAAAATGGGTAGAGGAAAAAGATAGTTATAAATACCAGGCATGACCCTAAACTGGGTGTGGTGGTACAAATCTGTAATCCTAGCACTTGGGAGGCTGAGACAGGAGGATCACTGTGAGTCTGAGGTCAGCCCAGGCTACAAAGAGAGTTCAAAAGCCAGCCTGAACTGCATAGTGAAATCTTGTCTCAAAACAAAACAAAACAAACATCAAACAAACAAAAATACCCCCAAAACAAAAACCTATGACCCTGTGATCAGCTACAGAAATGAGGACTGTATTTGTAATATTTCTTTCCTAATATGCTTGCCGTGTAATATAATTTTGATAAGTGTAACATTGGTTTGGAGCAGTGTTAAACCTATGTTATAATGTTTGTGGTATGAAATGTTAGGAATAAGCAACACCTAAAGAAAGAAAACTTGCCTTCTCTTCTGGGGGAAGGAATGAGCACACTTCTTGTGCACAGTTGTACAGTGTTAGGTGTAATTATGAGCTTGTCTTTGGAGACCATGGTTTAAGGAAATGTGCCTGGTTGTCAGGTTGACAAGGGGTGGACTGTGACAGTTAATTGATGGTGTCAACTTGAGTAAGAAACACCTAACTGGATCGGCACAGCTCTGGGTGTGGCTGCAGGGATTTACTGAAGACAGAAGCCCCCTGGATGTGAGTGGCGGCCGAGCCTTGGGTCTCCTAACGCAGACTGCACAGGCAGCAGGGAGCTCCAGGCCCTCCATTTTCACTGGATCCTCGGAGCTCCAGCAGCAGACAGCCTTCTGCCCCCCTCCGCACCTGACTCTGCTGGTGGCCCTGGTCAGATACTTTGTAAATCCTTATGTTTCTATCTGTTGTAGAGTAAATGTTTCTCTAGTTAGCACTGACTAATAAGTGGTGCATGTCTGTAATTTCAGTTCTCAGGAAGCTGAGGCAGGTAGATACTGAGTTCAAGGTTACTTAGTGAAACCCTGTGTCAAGGAAAAAAAAAAAAAGGGCTGGGGATACAGCTCAGTGGCTCAGCACCTGCCTGGGAGGCGCAAGGTCCTGAGGTCAATTCCTGGTATGGGGCGCAGGGGGGCACCGAGAACAGACCAGTCACATGCTGTCAAATTAGAAGTCAATTTAAGTGACAGTTTGAAGGCATAGCTGAGTTAATTTGTATGACAAAATAGACAAACTTTATAAGGTTTGTTCCTGTGGGCGATGGGGTCTGGAACAGGTTCCTGAGTTCTCGTGTGTGATCAACAAGGGCTTGAACATGGCACATGAGGGTAAGAAAAACGCAGCAGTTTTTACAGGCTGTGCTGTGCTCAGGGCTCCTGCGCCTGCAGGGGAATGGCTAGGGCACCGGGGGCAGGAAGTGTAGGGGTTGCAGCGCAGGGCGCCTCCCACCCGGCCCTCAGGGCAGCGCTGGCAGCTGACTGGCAGGTGCTGGCCACGTGGGCAGCCACACCGCCCACGTCCTTTCCCCTGGGTGTATGCGATGCAGGCCACATGCGTCACCTCTGTCCGCTGAGCTCCAGGTGAAGGAAGGTTACTGCGCGTGATGGGGGGTGTTCGGGTGCTCTTGTGTCGCGGTTTGAAATTTTGGAATTTTCTAGGGCTGGACTAGGGCGTCTTTGCTTTTCTGAGCTCACCTAAATGGAGTAAGCCTTAGCACAGGGCTTAGGGCTCGGCCTTGGGGCGCTGCTGGGGTCAGGAGAGTGGAAGGGACTGCTCCTAGCTCCAAGTGTATTAGGGTTACAGTTCATCTTTGTAAAATAAAAAGTAAACGGTGTGCGAACTAAGGTTTCTTTCTCACTCTTTCTTGAGTTGCTGGGGAATCAAACTTAGGCCTAAGCAAGTGCTCTACTACAGGGCTGTATTTCCAGCCTGAAATCAAGGACTTTTTAAAAAGCTGGGTGCAGTGGGACATACCTGTAGTTTCAGCTACTCGCAGGAAGATGTCTTGCGTGTAGCAAATCAGGGTCAGCCTGGACTATTCCAGCTAATAAATAAGAGAAAATGAAAGACTTTAATGATACACAATTAGGCACTAAGCATCATAAATGTCTGGTAGTATCATACAAAAAGATAATCAGTGCATTATCTGGGTCACAATACCCAACATCCACCACTTAAAGCAGGAGAAATGTAGCTTGGCCCACGCTTTCATGGGATTCGGTCCGTGGCTGCCTGGCGCCAAGGCAGAATCGTCTAGTAGAAGGGCATGGAAGGATGTGGAGACTGGGCAGCCCAGCAGGGAGCCGTGCCAGAGAGGAAGGGGCCGGGACCAGAGATGGTCTCCCAGGGCAGGCCTATGTGACCACCTAGCAGGAGGCCCACCGGTCCCCTAGGTGGCTGCCAAGCCAGTCACACTGAGACGGTCACGGCCATCAGACATCAGGGCTCCTAGAGAGCGCAATATAACCTAGTTCTGCCGAGATCAAAAGTCAGACCTGACGCTGACCTAGTCTTTTCCACTATGCCATGAAGTGCAAGCAGCAAAGACCAGACCGTGGAAAGGACAAGAGGAAGGACTGCGGTCCTCATCCGGTGAACCGAGAGAGCGCCAGGGGAGAAGGGCCAGCACCTCGCCCATCGGAGCCAGGGGAGCAGCGCGTCCTAGCCTGGGCGCTGGGAAGGTCCCGGATGGAGATGCCCACAGATTCTGGGCCCAGCATGGGGCTCACAGGTGAATGCCACCGCCTTGTCCTCCTGTGGAGGCCGGAGTGGGAGCTCCCAGAGCCCCTTATCAGGACACTTGTCCCACAAGTACAGGCTCTGAGCTTGACCGATCGCCTTCCACACTCCTGATACCGTGTCCTAGGAGTTAGGGGTTAGTCCACTGAGAACGTGCTGGGACACACACATTCAGTCTGTAGGAATCACTTACAGACAAAATTTTCAAGGCAGGCCGAGGGTATGGCGCGGTGGCACAGCGCCTGCCTGGCAAGTGTGAGGCCCTGAGTTTAATTCCTGGAACAGTAAAAGTTTTTCCAAGGCATATCAAAGCTGGACATGGTGGTACACACCTGTGCTCCCAACATTCAGGAGGCTGAGGCAGGAGGAGTGCAAGGTTGAGGCCAGCCTGAGTGACATAAGAAGACGCTGGCTCAAAAACAAACCGCAAATAACGACAACAATAATGAAATAGGCAAGATAAATTATAATGTTTAGCGATATACAGTTCCCTGTTAAAATCAAAGAAAGTTACAAGTGTGATTACTATAAAGAAAATAGAAAGTGGATATGGTGGTGCATATTTTAATCCCAACACTGTGGGAGGCTGGGACCAGAGGATCACAAGTTTAAGCACAGTTTGAGAAATTTAATAAGATTTTGTTTCAAAATTAAAAATAATCCTGGGTGTGATGGCTCAGCCTGTAATCCCACCACTTGGGAGGCTGAGGCAGGCAGATTGTTGGAAATTCACAGTCAGCCTGGGACATACAGTGAGACCTTGTTCTATCCCCTAGAAGAGAATCAGGTGTGGTGGTGCATGCTTGTGATCCCAGAATTTAGGAGGCTGAGGCAGGAGGATCTTAAGGCCAATTTGGGCTATATAGCAAATTCAAGGAGTCCAAGGCCAATGTGAACTACATGGTAGGACCCTGTCTCAACAGAAATAAACAAAAACACTGAACATTTCTTCCTTTCTCTTTCTTTCTTCTTTCTTTTTTTCTTTGTTTCTCCCCCTCCCCCCGCCATAGTATCTTGAGACGTTGCCTAAATTGCTCACAAACTCCTGGGCCCTAGTGACCCTGCTGAGGCCGTACAGTAGCCAGACCACAGATGCCTGAATTTTTAATGAGACTCTCAGATTGGAGCTTTAGAAGTGTCTTGGATCTGGGAAGTCACACCAAGGACTTGCTATCAGGCTGTAACACCCACAAATTTCAGGGAATTCCTTGCATCCCGGGTCTTGAGGATGGTAAGACTTGAAAACTTGCCGTAGCTGGTGTAGTAGCGCACACCTGTGATCCCAGCACTCAGGAGGCTGAGGAACGAGGACTGCCTCAAGTTAGAGGCCAGCCTGGGCTATGTAGTGAGTTCAAGGCCAGCCTGAACTGTGCAGTTGGACCCTAGCTCACAAAAAACAAAACAAAAAGAAAAAGAAAAAGAAAAAAAGATGGTGAACTCAAGGCCAGCTTGAACTACATAGCAAGGCCCTGTCTGAAAACTCTAAGACAAAGTAAAATAAAATAAAATAAATTGATGGGAATTTCAGGCATGGTAGTGCATGCCTGTGATTCCAGCACTCGGGAGGTGAGGCAGGAGAATTGCTGTGAGTTTGAGGCCAGCCTGGGTTACGTAGTAAGTTCAAGGCCAGCCTGAACCACACCGAGAGACTGTCTCAGAACAAAACAAAACGACCTAAGGAGAATAAGTCAGCATAAACCTTCCTAACTTTCTTCCTTTGCTCCTTCCCTTTTAAAAGTCTGTTTTTTTTATTTGTACTTTTGGGACAGGGTTTTTTAGTGGCTGCATTGCTGAGGCAGGATTTGAACTCAAGATCCTCCAGTCTCTGCCTCCCTGAGTGAAGGGATGACAGATATGCACCACCACGCCCAGCTAAAATCTCCTTGCTCTTCCGTAGTCTTCCTCTGTAGTTTAGGCTGGTGTGGACTCACTAGCCCAGGCTGGCCTTGAACTTGCAGTGCCCTCCTAGCTCAGTGTTGGGATTACTGCCTTGCATCCCCACACCTAGTCCTTTATTAAAAAAATGTGGTGGGCCAGGGAAGAAGTCATAAAGCAATACATTTTCCGGTGACCTTGGTGGGGTCACCGGACCAGGTGGGATCAGGGAGGTGAATTGTCCCAGGGCAAATAAATCACTTCTAGAGGTTTCATATGTCAATAGTGTAGCTGTGGCCACCTCTTTGCAAGTTGTCCTTAACATTATAGACAGTTAAGCTAGGCAGAAATGTTGTAGGCAGTCAGATAGGGCTAGGCCTCGAGAGAACCAGGACAAAGGTGAGACTCATCTCAACTGCAGCCAGAGACAGATCTGAAGGAGATCGGGCCTCAAGACAAAGATGAAATGACCGGGCCTGTGCACTTCCTCAAAGGCAAGCATCAGGCCTGAGGAAGCCTAGATAGAAGTCAGTCAACCCAGTGGGTGACCAAGACCTCTGGACTCATCATTTCCTAGAAAAAGTCTTTGTTCTTTGCATGCACTCTTGTTAAAGGACTTGTTCTCAAATGACTACACTCATATCCTCATTGGTTACTCACAGCTGTAACCCACATTGCACCCATGTGGGTTTTGTTTGTTTGTTTGTTTTTGCCTTTTTTGAGACAGAGTCTCACTATGCAGCTTAGGCTGGACTTGAGCTCACTTTGTAACCCAGGCTGGTCTCAAACTTGCAATGATCCTCTTGCCTCAGCCTCCTGAGTGCTGGGATTGCAGGTGTGAGACACCACGCCCCTCCCCACGTGGGTTTTGCTCTATAAAATTTCCCTGTAAAGCAGGGTCCCGGCAACCCATTTGGACCCTTCCTGCCTCTCAGGAGCTGTATCTCTCCCTCTCAATAAATACATCCTAAAAATAAATAAATAAATGAATATTTCCTAGTCTTTACCTCTGTTGTTCCTACAGTTTATGCTTTGATCTTTAGAGAACATGAATTCGGCATATCAGACATCTGGCAGGTTGGGGGTTATAATATTTCCCATGCATCATATCTGGAGGTTCTGCTGTAGCTCTGTAACTCTTGGCACCTCTCCCCTTTGCCTTCAGCATTGTGAACTCTAAATAAAACCCCATTGAAATGACTGAGTCCCAGCTAACTGCCGCTGGGCCAATGGCTGCTCAGCCAGCTGCGTGGTGAGAGGACTGGGTAACGGGGATCCCATCTCGGAACAGAAAGGGTTGAGGGTGGGCTACCTGGCAGAGCGCTGGCCTAGCAGGTGCAAGGATCTGGCTCAATGCCTCCCTCGAAGACAGCAGAACAGAACAAAAAACCGTCACTTCTAAATAATCCTTCTTTAGAGCCCCAAATCCATTTCACCTTGTCGCCCTGAGATAATTTGAGAGTGTGTTGCATGCCTCCTTCTTCCACTGCTGTGACCAAATAACAGAAGCCTGGAGACTGTAGGGAGGTTTCCCTTGCAGAGAAGTCATGTTTGACTTAACAGGTCCAGGAAGCAGCCCAGGGGGCCAGGGTGGGCTGCCCTGGAGAGGCCGGCTCCACGCTGCTCGGGCCAGCCTGCCCGCTGTCACTCTGAAAGTGTTCCCTGACACACTTGAATTCCCCAAGATGACTTTTTTGGGTGACGGTAGCTACCCATCTCTTCTCAGGGTACCAGGTCTTGAAAAAAACCTGATTCCCTCCACTCCATCAACTTCTGTCTCCACCATACTGGCTTTTAAGTGCTGAGCAGATGGACCTGGGTCTGGTAACGATCGCGTTCTTAGCTACTTACTCTCATTGTGGAGGGGAGAGGTCTATTAAGGTTAGCAATGTGTTTCAAGTTCAGCTAATAATTATCTCTAATGAGATAATTAGAGCAGACAGAGCAGACTTTGTCTTGGGACCAAGACAAAGTGGGCTTTCATTCTGCTACCCTCGTGTTTCCCACAGCCAGCCCTTGAGTCAGCCAAGGTAAAGAGGCTGCAGGATACTTCATACAGATGCGGTTTCTTTGGAGAATTTGACGCATCCCTGGGAGGTTGGTTGGATTCTGGGGCTCACCCTCGCATGTGTGACCTGCTTGTGAACAAACCCTTTCTCTTTTACAAAGCTCTTCACCTCAGTGAATGGCAACACCCCAGCGTGGCTGAAACAGGTCTGGGTGGGTAACTCAGAAGGAGGAACAGTTCTCACAGTTTTCCTTAAGCGTTTCACCCCAAGTTCCTAGATAGTTCCTCCCTCCGGGTGTTTACCAGTCTTTCAACCATCTGTCCTATTTTTTTTTTTTTAATCAAATTGTCCCTCAGAGGAGCACCAGCTTCTTGGCTCGCCAGCCACTGCGCTTGTCACAGTGGGGACAGACATCACCTGCCTGGTCACTACCTGGTCACTCACTGCACCTCAGCTGCTCACCATCACTTTGGCCTCTGGCTTTGAAAATTGCCCCACACTGAGGACAATGGTTTAGATTGGGGCCCTGTCAGCGTGAGGGCTGGCACAAGGTCCTTTCATCGATTTTTAAAAATTCCATCAATGTCTGTTCATTTTCCCAAGTTTTGATCATCTAAAATTTTCCTTCTTACATTTGCGTTTCCAAAGGGATGACTCTCAGATAAAATAGAGGCAGAGCGTCTATATCTCATGGTAGATGGTTGTCAGTTGGGTACAGATAAAAGCGCAGATAAAACCAGATAATCCAAACCAGACAGGGGTCTCACGGAGCCCAGCACTGAAATTACGGGCAAAGGCGACAGCTGCGGGCGGGTCAGGGGTAGCGCGAGAGGCCGGAGCCGGAGCCGCAACGCCGGCTGCAGGGGCCTGCGTCGGGGCCTCTCGGTGCCAGCGAGCGGGGTGCGGGCTCCCCAGTGGCCGGCACAGGCGGCCCCGCGGTTTGCAGTGACCAGCAGCTGCAGGCTTTCTACTGCAGAGGGCGTTAAACTCCTCCGAAGCCCGCGCCTCAGGGGATCCCCTCCGGGGGCTGAGCTGCCTCCCCAGCCTGCGTCCCTCTCGGCCTGGGATGGGACCCGCCTGCTGGCTCCCTAGGGCGATGCTAAAAAGCTACAATGATAGGGGGATCTCCTAAGTCATGACCTGAGTGACAGGAAAGGCTTATTTTGTAGAATAATTTAGGTAAGAGGCTTTTCATCTTGGTTTCTGGTTTCTTTTTCTTTAACCAGATTGGGTTCAGGGTGGAGTCCTTAGTGAAGAGGGAGATAAAGTATATTTTATTCCTGATTTAATAGGAATGGCTCGAGAATTTTATTTTTTATTTTATTTATTTCTCTTTTTTTGCAACAAGGTTTCACTATGCAGTTAAGGCTGAGCTTGAACTCACTATGTAGCCTGGGCTGTCCTCGAATTCACGGCAATCCTCCTGCCTCAGCCTCCCCAATGCTAGGATTACAACTGTGCATCACCACACCTAGCTGGTTCAAGAATTTAACCGGAGTAATGAAGTGGTTGAGTGGTTAAACCAAAGGATTTGTGTAAACACTTTATCTGACTGATTGTTTTGGAGGTTCTAGAGCTAGAACCCAGGGCCTCACATGTGCTAGGCAGGCACTCGGCCACCCGCCCACATCCCTTGCTCTGCCCACCTTGGGAAGATACCCAAGTAAAAGAATTAGTAAACTCAATTTTTCTTTCCAGCTTTTGCACTGAGCCCTTTTCTATTTTTCTATTTTTTTTTTAATTTTTTAAAAATTTTGAGACAAGGTCTCACTGAGTTGCCCAGGCTGGGTCTAAACTGGCAATCATCCTGCTTCAGCTTCCCAGAGTGTGGGGATAGCAGTGCTCCCAGCACACCCAGCTTTCAGGGGTTTAAATTTGCACACACTGAAGAGGCCATTACAACAGACAAGTAAAGTATCACGTTCTTTATTTTATTTTATTTCTTAATCTTGGTACTGGTAATCAAACTCACAACTTTATGCTTGCCAGGCAGGTGCTTGCACGGCTGAGCTAAATCCCCAGCCCCCAGGGTTGTTAAACAGAAAACAGTAGAAATGGAACAAAAAAGTAGTCAAGACTCTTGTTTCTCCATCGGTGTAGGCAAAAACTTTACAAATAAAACCTCAATAGCACAGGGACTATCACAGAGAATCAACAACTGGGATCTCATGTTATTAAAAATCTTTTGCACAGCAAGGGAGACTGTAACGGCAAAGCCCTGACCAGAAACTTGGTGGCACACAGAGTCAGCTTTGTTACACAGGCAGACTCACCTGAGATCGACTCCAAAGAAATCGGCCCCATGGCACACAGCGAGGTTTTCCTGGGATTGCAGAAGCGGAAGTGTGGAAGTGGAACCGTTTGTCACCTGGGGATTGGTTCTTAAGGAAGTGGAAGCCCAGCGTTTCTGGGGAGCAGAAGCTTGACTGAGTAACAGGAACTGACGTAAAGTGGTGGTTTAAACTGGCAGGATGTGGACATCATCTTATGTCCTGGGGGGCATTTTCTGTTACAAAACTACCAACAGAGTGAGGAGACAACCCACAAGGTGGGAGGAAATGTTTGTCAGCTGTTCCTCAGGAACACATAAAGAACAACAACAACAAAAAACCAGTCCTCCCAGATTTAAAAACCTAATCCGAAAATGGGCAGCTAAAATGAACACACACTTCTCAGATGAGGAACTACAAATGCAAATAAATATGTGAAAAAATGTTCAACATCACTGGTCATTTGAGAGACACAAAACAACACTGAGATTCCACCTCACCCTGGAAAGAATGGCTGCCATCAAGAAATCAATAACAAATGCTGGAGGGGCTGTGGGGAAAAAGGAACCCTTCTCCACTGTTGGTGGGAATGCAGACTGGTGCAACCACTGTGGAAATCTGTAGAAATCTGTGGGAGCGGCTGAAGCTAGAGATGGATCACTTGGTGCGGGGCTGGAGCAAGGCGGGTCCAAGAGCAAACAGTGCCCAATGCGAGCCACCTGAGCACACTGCTGCCCTCCAGAGAACACTGAGCCCCGAGGTGATCATGCTTTTGGGTTGCTGAGCAGAGGAGTTTCACTCAGTATCAACCTACTGAATGTATAAATAAACACACTGCAGTGGTTGAACAATTCTTTTCCTCCTGTCCAGAGAGAGGGCTCCACCTGACTTCAGCTTTCTGTTATTCTCACTCTTACCTTTATTCCGCCATCCTCCCATTGTCCTTCCCCCCAGGAACTTCGAGAGCTGCACTGGATGCAGCAGAAATCAGTGTGGAGATTCCTCAGAAAACTAGGATTGCAGGTTCCATTTGAGCCAGCTATTCCCCTTCTGGTTATCTTCTCAGAAGAATTAAAAACATCATAAGTGATATATGTGCACCCATGTTTATAGCAGCACAATTTTGGAAACAACTCAAATGCCCATCAGTTGAGGAATGGGTAAAAAAGATGTGGTCTTTTTATGCAATGAAATACTAGTCAGCCATAAAGAAGGAAAACTGGAGACTTTTATAGGTAAATAGATGCAACTTGAGACCTGTCTTGGTTTCTTTTCTCTCATTGCTGAGACAAAATACTTGATTCCCAAAATGAAGAAAGGAAAGGTTTATTTAGCTTACAGTTATTTTGGAGGTTTCAGTCCATACTCAATTGGCTCCCAGGCAGGGTGACATGGGTAAGGGGCAACCGTCATGGTGGCCACAAGTGACAAGAGTGAAAAGGGCAAAAAGAAAAAGCACACCTTGGTCCCTCCCTTATATTGTATGCTGTCTCTGCCCCTGAGTGGGTGCAGCACTCACTGCCAATCCCAGGGCTAGATAACAAACCAATCACAAATGCTAGATTCAGCTACCTCCATGACTGCATGAGGTTTTGGGGGACATTTAAAAACAAATCACAACATTCCACCCCTGGTCCCCCAAAGACTCATGTACATCCTTTATGTAAAGGCATTTAGTCTATCTCCAAGAGTTGCCAAACTCCTAACAGTTTCAGCATTGCTGAAAAGTTCAAGTCCTAAGTCTCCTCCAAGATCTAAGGCAAACTCTTAGCTGTAACCCCTCGTACAAATGAAAACAAAGTTAAACACTTCCAATATTCAATGGCACAACATAAACATTTTCATTCCAAAGGGTACAAATGGGGATACAAAGGAATGGGACCAAAGCAAGTCTAAAATCCAGCAGGGAAAAAATACATATTTTTGTACTGGGGATCGAACTCATGACTGCAGGCTTGCAAGGCAGGCACTTATGCCACTGAGCTAAATCCCCGGCCCAGCAGGGAAAATATTAAGTCATGGAGTTCCACGCTCAGCATCTTGTGAAACAATCTGGGTGTGAGCTCCAAAGCATTCGTGTGGTTCCACCCCCATGGCCCTTCTGGTGGTTGTAGCTTCTATGGCTTCTCTCTTAGGCTGGCTTTGCTCCTTCCTGGCAGGTTTCCTTAGATGATCCACATGCCTGGCTTTTCCAAACTTCTGGGTTCTCCATTGCACTTTTGGCTCCACACTCACAGCTTTACACACTGCCTGCTCAGGGGCTCACTGCCTGGCTTCCTAGGCCTTCTGAAGTTGGGGTAGAAGTCTTTAACCTCAGAACTCTTGCGTTATGTATGCACCTAAACTCAATGCCATGTGGATGCTGAGGTCTGCTGCCAGCTGGAGCAATAGCCAGGCTTTCCTCTCTTGGTCATAGGGGTCGGGTGTCTAGATCAGTGAGCTCTCTGAACCTGATTCGGAGGAACAAATTTTCTATGTTGCCTCCATTCTGGAGCCTGGTGCTGCTGCCACCATTTTGGAATCTCATGTGGCCTCTGTCACCATTCTGGAACATGGCACTCTGAGGCTTTTCCTCAATGCAAGTCTTTCACTTTTTCAGTTTTGGGCTGCAAAGCAGCACCTTGTGCTGCTTGTGATGCCCCCAGGCCATCTTTTATATTTTTCAGTTCGTTCTCTGCAGTTGAGATCTCCTCAGCTCTATCTGTGCAGTCCACATCTTCACTGGAGCTTCCTTTCTGGCCAAATTGACAATATTTTAAATCATTCTGCTGGGCTGTTTGCTCTTGATTCACAATATAGATCTGGCTAAAAGCCCCCAAAGCCACAGCCTCAATATTTGACTGCCTTGAAATTTCTTCTGCCATATGAATTAGTCCACTACCCTTAATCTCAATCTCAGGCAGTCTCTGGACATGAGCAAAATGCAGACAAACTTTCTTCCAAACCATAACACGTATCATCTGGAGTTCAACAACTAATGCAGTCCTTCTCCCCAGCAGAAACCTCCTAAGCCTGGTCTCTACTGGCAGGATTTCTATCAGTCTTCTGAGCTCTGACCAGAATCTCCCATACAGAGCAGCCTAAACTGGCCTGGCTCTATGCTTTCAGGTGACATCTCTGAACCTTTCCACTCTTCCCACAAGCCATTCCTAGTGGCTCATGAACCATATGGTCAGGTACAGTCACAGCAATGACCCCACTCCTCTGGTACCAAATTCTGTATCACTAGAGAAAACTGCTGTAACACAAGGTATACAAATGTATAACAAATTATAAGATTGGCTTACGATGGTCAGCCATAGAATTGGATGAGGAAGTGTGCAGAGGGCGTCTGCATGCTGGAGGCTGAAGTTTGCTAAATGTACCATGCACGTCTGCACCAGCAGGCCAATAGGTCTGCGATGGAAGGTGAAGAATCTGTGCTGTAAGGCTGAAGGATCCAAGGCAGAAGCTGAAGAGTCTGCATTAGAAGCCAGGAAATGACGTCCAAGCTGAAGGCAAAGACTGGAGCTCCTCAGAAGAACAGAACCTCACCCACCCTCCTCCTTCCCTTTTACAGCACCCAGGAGATGAGCCACCCCAAGGTGGGTCATCTACACCCGGGCGTAGAATTGGTGAACCAATTTAAGCTTCTAAATGTCTCAGGTTGACACAGTCAACCACTACAAGACCACACTCATAAATAAAATAAATCAGACTCACATTGTAAACACTGTATTATCTCCCTAGTGTGAGAACTGAAAGAGTAAATAAGATCCGAAATGTACAATAGATATTGTGAGACAGGAATAAACTGTTCAAAAGAAAGGAGAAGCAGGGACAGTAGAAAAGAGAAAAGGAAGGGAAAAGCAAAAATATATATATATATATATATACACACACACACACACACACACACACAAAATAGTTAAAACAGTTATACTACTAATTTCTCTTGTTCATTGAAAAGAAAGGTTTGTGCTAATATTGTTTGGACAATTAAATGCCTATATCATGTACTCTGAGTACCTAATTTAAAGGTAACAACATGCAATGCATTAACTACCGTTGCTCTTCTATTGTTTTGAACTTTTGCTTCATTTTTTTCTTTTTAAAATAAAAAAAATAAATGATTCAACAACATCAATAACAGGCTCTGCCTCTCCTTTCCTTCTCTTTCCTCCTCCTTTTCTCCCTCCCCAGATTTCCCAGACAGTTAGGTAAATGACCTTTTTGCTTGGTGATGTGGAACTTTAGAATGAATCCATTTTGACTTGGGATCAAACGTAGGCACTTGAACCAAACCCACAGCCTCCTATAAACTTGGCTACATATACTATTATAAACTGGTGCCTGTAATCCAGCATCTGGGAGGCTGAGGCAGGAGGATTGCAAGTTTGAGCCTACTCTGGACAACTTACCTTAGTGAGGCTCTTGCTCAAAATTAAAAATTAAGGATTTGAGATGGAGCTTGAGATGAAGCTCTGGATTCACTCCCTAGTAAGGCAAAAACAAAACACAACAAAATTAAGATGCTGAATGTACTACAATGCAGATGGTGCCTGACTTGTTTTTATTTTTTTAGTACCACAAATTGAACTAAGGACTTTGCATCTGCCAGGCAGGCACTGTGCCACTGAGCTATATCCATAGCCCAGTCTCTGACTTATGATAGGATTATATTCCAATGAATTTATTGTAAGCTGAAAATATCCTAAGTTGAACTTAATATACCTAAATTTACCCAACAATAGCATAGCAACATAGTGTAGTCTATCACATCAGCTGTTTCTGCTCTGGGCCTGGAGACTGACTGAAAGCCACAGCTGCTATCATTGTCCAGCCTAACGAGAGTGCTGGAGGCCTGGGGGGTATGAGACCCTGGATCCAACCTTTAGCACTGTTGAAAAAAAAAGTAATCCCAGCTCTCAGGAGGCTGAGGCAGGAGGATCGCTATTAGTTTAAAGGCACCATGAACTTCCTATTGAAACCGTGTCTCAGAAAAAAAAAAAAAGATACTTCATGCAAATAACCACCAACATATAGCCAAATATAAAGTACTGTAACCACTATGGAAATCAGTATGGAGATTTCTCAAAGAGCTAAAATTAGAAATTCCATATGACCCAGTGATGCCCTGCTAGGTATCCTCCCCAAGGAGCTTAAGTCATCATACTACAGTGATACAGGTACATTGATGTTTACAGCAGTGTAATTTGTAATAGTTAAATCTTGGAAGCAAACTGTATACCCATCAACAGATGATTGGATAAAGAAACTGTGGTACCTATATATATTGGAGTACTACTCAGCTGTAAAGAAGAAATTTTGAACATCTGTTGGAAAATGGATGCAGCTAGAAAATACAACATTGAGTGAAACAGAACACACAAGCTTAAATGCCATATGACACCTTTCATCTGGTTAAGGCAAAGTACAAACTAAGAGAAAAAGGTGGGTGAGAAGGAGACAAGGGATGGCCCTCTTGCAGATGGGAAGGGGTCCAGCAGACCAATGGGAGGGAAACAGGTAGAGTGCAGATGTGCTAGGTACAAGGTCCTCGTGGCCTCATGGACCAGGATTAATATTTAAAAAAGCTTAATATCAACAAGAATGAAAAAGGGGAAAGGAAGGCAGGGAGCAGGAAGGAGATTAAAAGAGGAAGCAAGCTGTATAATGGACATGTACCCACTCCCCATGGTGACTGTAATGTGTATGTACTGCAAACGTGTACTAATAAAATTTAAAGGTTATAGCATGAATAAACCTATTTATACCTAATAATGGAGCTCCAAAATATTTTACAAAGCAAAAATTGACAGAATTGAAGAGACAAAGAGATAGTTCTATAATAGACACTCTCAGCCTGCTTGGCAGGTCCAAGGGAGACTTTTTTTTTTTTTTTTTGTCTTTTTTTGAGACAGGGTCTCGCTATGCAGTTCAGGCTGGCCTTGAGCTCACTTTGTAGCCCAGGCTGGTCTCAAACTCACAACGATCCTCCTGCCTCAGCCTCCCGAGTGCTGGGATTACAGGCATGAGCCACCACGCCCGGCTAAGGGAGACTTGAGGATGAGGTCCCAGTTAAAGAATATACAACAGCAGCAGGCAGCATGGAGCGGAGCAGAGTACAAGAGCTCAGGAGGCACCTGCATTTCATGGTATAGCTCTGATACAGGCTGTTACCTCACATTTCCATTTCCCATAGTGCTGTAACCAGCATGTGTTGACCTATGCTGAGTCATGGTTACATAGCGGTCTCTCACTGTGTGCCTGCCTGCATTAGACGAGTGGGATCACATCCTCAGGTGTCCTTAAATGTCCCTGAGCTTTGAAGCAGTTTGAATGGTTCCCCACTGTTTGCTTTTTGCGACCGAGTCTATAAATTCAGATTGGTCTTCAACTCACTATGTAGCCTAGGCTGGCCTTGAATGCAGTGATTCTCCTGCACCATCATGCTAGACTGAGGTGTACTTACATATTCCATCCTTAGTAATGGATTAACTAACTAGACAGAAGCTGGGCGTGGCTATGCATGCCTGAATCCCTGCACTCGGGAAGCTGAGGCAGAGGATTGCTGCAAATTGGAGCCCAGTCCTAACTACAATCTGTCTCAAAAGCAAGCAAGCAAACAAAATCACTAGATAGAAGATCAATAAGGAAATGGCGAGACTGAACAATACTGTAATAAACCATGTGTTAGGGCACAAAACAAGTCCCGACAAGTTTTTCAGTACTAGGGATCAAACCCAGAGCCTCATGTGTGCTAAACAAGAGCTGCTCTACCACTGAGCAACCTTTCTAGCCCTCAGTAAATTTAGAAAGTCTAAAGTCATATACAGTATCTTTTCTAATCATGATGGAATAAAACTAAAAATTAGTAACATGAGGAAAACCAGAAAATTCACAAACGTGGAGATGAAAATCTTAATCAGTTGTCAAAACCAAACCACAAGGAAGTTTAGAAAGTATATTTGAAACAAACAAAACCAGAAACAAAGCTAAGTAAAATTCATGGTACACACTGTGTAGTGCTGAGAGAGAAATTTATAGCTATAACTGTATGTGCGGTGACAAAGAGAGATGTTAAGTTAATAACCCAAAGAAACACTAAGGAGCCGGAATAAGAAGACCTAGGAAGCCCACACTAGCAGGAGGAAGGACGTCATCGCAGTAGGCCAGCAATGAGAAAAAGCAGGGAAAATCTGTGAAACTAAAAACTGGCTAAATGAACACAAATTTATAAATGTAATGTTCAGACCATTGACTAACCAAATGTGCCACCATCTTGTTCTGTATGAGCCATTTTAAAATTAAGTTTCTGTTTCATAAGATAAGTTTCCTCTTCCCGGAACTGATGCTTCGCTTGCCACCCTCAATAACCAACCAACTTTCTCCCTGTGTTCTTACCACCCCGAATTCACCAATCATTGCTAGTCTCGTCCTCCCCATACCCACTATAAAGGTAACCACCCTTAGTTGTTAGGCGCGCAGTCTCGAGATCCATCAACAGAGACTGCGTCGCCAGGCTTGGCAATAAAACTCCTTCACTCTTGATTGATTGGTTTTCATTTCTAAATCATCATTGCACCATTACAATAAATGCTTAGATTGGCTAAGGGAAAAAAAAATTACTGAACTCATAAAGTGACGGTGGCCACCAATTTTACAGAAAGGGGAAAGATTAAACAATATGTCATAGGAGCAACTGTCTTTGAGGACATACACTAATCTCTTAGCAGACAAATTAGAACTTTTTATTCGATGAAGTGAGCAAATGCTTGGAAACCCACAGTCCACTGTGCTGGCTAAAGAAGACAGGCAGGTAGGCAGGAGTAGCGGGTCGAGGGGCTGGCGGGGCGGAGCTCTGAGGGGCGCTAGAGAGGGACCAGCGCCCGGCTGGAGGCCGCGGGGCCTGTCTCCCAGCCTTTGCGCTCACTGCGGTGCCTTCCTGAGAGGCTGTGCGAGGATTCCCACAGAAGGGCGCGCTCTGCAGACGAAGGCTGTGTTGCTATGAATTTGTGGCAAGCCCCACCCAGAGTGAGGGACCCCCGACTGAGCAGCTAAGATTATGTGGACCGGCTTTAGCAGGACCCGTCACTCTGGGCTGGATGGGAAGCCCCTCTCTCTGCAGTGCGGTTTCCTTTAGTCAAGGGTAACGCACAAAACCTACACATGCATGCAGAGCTCATTCTGGTGTTTTTAGGAAAGCAGAAACTGCCGCTGCTTTCGGTTGTGGGGATAACCATAATAAGAGTTTCACCTGACTCCTGGAGTTACGGGCTTGGATGAACCTCGCCGGGAGGTGGTGTAGGGAGAGTCACCTTTGGAAGATGGGGCTGTGATGTGAAAAACCCAAGTGGCAGGGCTCCAGAAAGCACCTCCTGGTGACTGCTCAGGGTTTTTTGGTGGCGGTCCTGGGGCTCAAACCCAGGGTCCTGCGCCTGCTAGGCCTTCAACCCCAGCCGTCACAGCTCGACTCTGCTGCAGTGGGACTGAGACGGAGGGCCCAAGGCGCACAGGCCAGGCCCCGCCACAGAGGGCGACTGCGGCCTCCACAGGCCGCATACTCTAGCGGCCAGGGCCTCTCCAAGTCAGGTGCAAGGCCGCCTTGCGGAAGCCGGCAGGGACCTAAAGAAGGAAGGGGATTGGTGGATAATAAAATGCCTGTAGGGGCTGGGGATTTAACTCAGTGGTTTAAGCGCCTGCCAGGCAAGCACAAGGTCGTGAGTTCAGTCCCCAATACCCTCCCCCCACAAATGCCTGTAGCTCTTCAGAAAGAAGGACCTCGAAAGGACCCAAGGAAGTAAAAGGAATTGAGCTGTGTAACGTATGTGTTCCACACAAGGAAGGTAATCATCATGCTCTGCAAACATAGACTCCCTAAAATTTTAATTAAAACACGTTTTGAAAATTAAAAAAACAACCCAGAAATAAGGATCTATAGAACATGATGCCAGTGGTGAAGGCTGAAGGTTTTTCCTCTCAGATAAGGGCTGAGGCAATAGCACCCACTTTTATCCTGTTCAACGTGGAGGCAGAAGTTCCAGAAAAACAAGCAAGATGTAGAAATAAAACACATGCAAATGGAAAAGAAAAACTTATCTCTGTGTGCAGATAACATGATATTATAAGCAAAAAAACCTAACAATTCTACAAAATTCAGACAATTTAACAAATTAACAGGATACAAATTAACATACAAAATCAGCTATATTTTATACTCAAAACAAATAATCAGCAAATTTAAGAAAGGATTCGTTTCGGTAGCATCAAAAAGAACACTTAGGAATTTGAAACAGTGCAGACTCTAGAAAATAGCTTTGGTGGTTCCCAAGGAAGCTAAACACACAGCATTACCATTAGGCAATTCCATTCCTAAGTATACGTCCAAATGAAGTGAATCCAGAAACTTACAACAGATACGCTTCCCAGTGTTCATGGCACCAGTGCTTATGACAGCCAGATGGTAGAGACAACCGCAGTATCAACAGGTAGGTGAGGAAATATACATATGCAGTGGTGTACTGCTCACAGGTGAAGTGAAATGAAACTCTGGTACATACTACAACAGGCACCAAATGGAAACCTGACGCTAAAACATAAAAATTTTCATAAAAATTATATGAAAGAATAAGTGCATGGGTAGTGGGAAATTTTGGAAATGGCGGTAACTGGGTGTGGTGGAACACACCTGTAATCCTAGAAGAGGTGGAGCCAGAAGGACTTGAGTTTGAGGCCAGCCTGGGCTCCACAGTCAGTTCAAAATTAGCCTGGAAGACAGTGAGATCCTGTACCAGAAAAAAAAAGATGAAACTAAAAGGAAATAGTGGTGATAGGTGTGCAACACTGTGAGTGTAATTAATCCCATTGAATTGTACATTTAAAGTGGCATTTTTCATTACATATTTCTCTACAATCTTAAAAATTAATAATGCATCCAAAAACTGCAAACTGTACCTTTATTTACAGTGCTGGGACAAACTCATGGCTCTGTGCATGATAGTCAAATGCTCTACCTCTGAGCTGTATTTTCAGTGAACTGTGTTAAGTGAGGGAATGCTATGGTATATAAATTATATCTCAAATCCATTTAAAACAAACATAAATGTTAAAATATTTACATGACGTGTGGTATAAATTTTCCCGGGAAGGTGAGGCAATAGGACTGTGCAATTCAGCAAAATTCTGTTTAAAATAAAAATAGGGCTGGAGATGTAGAATGGTATTACAGCTCTGGATTCAGTCTGCAATACTCACAGACAAACCACTGTATTTCTATGCTGTAACACAAACAAACCAAACATAAAATTATGTAAATATTCTCACTTACAATGGCATAAAAAGCGATAAAGCAAAACAAAACAAAGCAAACAAAAATGATAAAATATAGCTCAGTAGATCTTTCCTAGTTTGCTTGCATAAGGTCCTAGGTTTGATCCCTGGCACTGCAAACAAAATAAATACAAAAAAATTACTTTTTAATCATTTATTTATTATCAATTCATTTATTTTAATAAAGTGAAAAACTTATACTTCAAATAGTAAAAATCGCTCTTTGTTAAAAGAATTAAAGTAGTACTTTTTTTTTGGTCTCTTTGAGACAGGGTCTTGCTCTGTGGTTCAGGCTGGCCTCAGGCTCACTTTGTAGCCCAGGTTGGTCTTGAACTTGCAATGATCCTTCTAACTCAGCCTCCCGGTGCTGTTTTACGGGTGTGCCACCATGACTGGCTAAAGTAGTACTTCTTTGAAATAAAATGAGTGTGAAAAAAAAAAAAAAGTAGTACTAAGTAAACTGAAAGTCAACCCATGTTCATGTATCAAAGACTTAAGTAAGGTAGTAACTTTTCCCAAAATATTCTAGAGATTCAGCATAACCTGTATCAAGCTCTCAGTTGACTTCTTTGCAGAAACTGTCAGACTGATTCTGGAATTCACATGGAAATTTAAAAGAACAGCTAGATCAATCTTCAAAAAGAGTAACAGGACTAGGGATACAGCTCAGTAGCACAGCGCCTGCCTGGCAAGCATGAGGTTGTGAGTTTGATTCCTGGTACCAAAAAAAAAAAAAAAAAAGAGCAGCGGAGCAGGGGTATGGTGGTGTACGCCTGCAATCCCAGCATCTGGGAGGCTGAGGCAGAAGGATCACTGTAAACTTGAGGCCAGCCTTGGCTACATAAGCAAGTTAATGGACAGCCTTCACTATACCGCGAGACTTTGTCTCAAAAAACAAAAGAAAGCAAACACACAAACAAAAAAGAGTAACCAAATGGAGAAACCACATGTCCCAACTTCAATACTACAAAATTATAATAAATAAAAGTGTTATGGATACATATATAGGTTCTTGGAATAGAAAGTCCAGAAGTAAACATTTGCATATATAAGTAATTGAGCTTTAGTAAATTATTAATATAGTCCAATGGGCAAATTGTTCTGTGACAAGTGACTGACCACATGTTAAAAAGTGAAATTGGGCTATTTCACATCTTATACAAAAATCAGCTTAAAATGAATTAAACACTTAAATGAGGAAGTGGAAGAATTTATTTTGGGGGGCAAAATGTTCTAAAACTGACTGTGGTAAAAATGCACAATTCTATGAATATAGTGATCACTAAATTATATACCTCAAAGCAGACAAATGTGTGAATTATATCTCCATATATTGTTTCCAATGTGGTGCAATAGAATGTAATTCCAGCATTCTAGGAGACTGAGGCAGGATAGTCTGAGTCCAGCCTGGTAATTTAGCAAGACTCTGCCAACAATAAAATGTCTGGAGATGTAGCTCACTGTGAATGCCTGGGTTCAATCTCCAGGACTGGCACACACACACCCACAAAAAAGGTAAATAAATACTACTACCCAACTTTCAGTACCAACTTTAAGTAACCAAGTTCAATAAGAGCAATGCTGATTAAAGAACAAATAAGTGGACCAAGGGAACAGAACAGTCCTCTAAAATACAGCCAACTAGTCTTTGACAATGGAGCAAAGGCAATTCAGTGGTTAAATTATATTCTTTCTAACAATATGGGTGGGACAAGATTTTCTTTTCTGGTAGTATTGGGGATCACACCCACAGCCTTCACCCTGAGATATAATTCCAGCCCCTTCCTTACTCCCTTCATTCAGACACAAAGCCTTGCTAAGTCACTATGTTGCCAGGCTGGGTTTTAACTTGTGATCCTCTTGCCTCAGCTTCCAAAACTACTGGAATTACAGGTGTGTGCTATCATGCATGGTTACACAAGTGAGACTCTTCACAATCTATACCTTCATAAAAATTAACTGGAAGTGAACTATAAACCTAAGTGGAGATCATAAAATTTAAGTCTACAGAAGAAAACAAGAGAACACAAGTGATATTGGCTTTGACACAGTTTTTATTTTTTTTGCCATGCTCTGGGGACTGAATCCAGGGCCTAGTGAATGCCAGGCAAGTAGTTCACCACTGAGCTATACTCTCAGCCTTGAGTCTTTAGATGGAATGCCTAAAACAGGATTCATAAAAAGTATAAAACTGATAAGCTACTCTATTAAAATTAAAAACTTTTTTTCAAAAGACACTGTTAAGACAATGGAGGGCCAGGGATACAGCTCAGTGGCACAGTACCTGCCTGGCAAAAGTTTGGCATAAAGTTTGATCCCTGGTATCAAACAAAAAAAAAAAGGTGGTGATCAGCACACGAAAAGATGCTCAGCTTCAAATGCCGAGGGAACGGCTGTGTAAAGTCAGTACACTGATGACACACCAGAGGCCGCAGACACCCTCCATCCCTGGTGGCGGGAAGAACTCCTACAGCTGGCTCTGAAAGACAACCGATAGCTTCTCACCAAGCTAAGCATCGTTTCCCAGAAATCACATCCAGCTCAACACTTCCACACAAAAACCTACGTACAAATGTTTATAGTTTTGTTCCTATCAGCTCCGAACTAGAAGCAAACAAGACATCCTTCAATAGCGAAAAGGTGAAACCAACTGCTGCATGAAACAGAATGCACACAGACTACCCCTCAGCAAGAGAACAAACAAAACCAACCAACCTTGACAGACAAGCAAACAGATGTCGAAACAGGTTGTACCAAAAAGCCAGACACAAATAATTAGATACTCTAAATCTGTTCATCTGCAGGTAAAGAGCAAAGCTAACCTAGCCTTGAACTATGCAGCCAGGCTGTCCGGAGCTTGGGTCTCCTCCATCAGACTGGAGTGCCGAGCATACAGGCAAATCCTAACTAAAGACATCCGTTTTAAATTGTCCATTTCATTACATGCTGGGTTGGACTACATAAGCCTGAAGTAACTTTTCAACCACCCAACTGTGGGATTTTGCTATTATTACGACAAATCTGTTGGCATTTTCTATTTAATAATCTTTTTAAATATCTAGGACTCAAAAGTAGCATGAGAGTTTTTCTAGGTCAGGCAGATGGATTAAAACTTGTTTCCAGATCCGTTGCTTTGATTTCCTATTGTAAATATCAGAAACCAAGTCTTATCACAAATATATTGCAACTCTGATCTTTAAGCATGTGAATGACATTTTTTTGTAGAGTTAGTTTCTGGACTCCCAGTGTTGCCTCCTGGTCACGAATCCCTGGGGTAAATAAATTTACCACACGGAGGAGTTGTGGACAAGCATATGTCTATACAGATAATACAAATGCATAGTTTTATCTGCAATATTCAAAATCTGCTAATAACCCAGTGTCTTTCTACAGGTGAAGAAGCAACTTGTGGAACATACAGTGGCACAATCCTGTTGAGCAACAAAAGGAATGAACTGTTCAAACAAGCAACACAAATTATCTCAGTGAAAATTCCCACTCTGTGGGGTAACAGGGCCAAACTCCCTTGCCACTGAAACTATGTCAGTATTTTCACTTAGTTAAGATTCTAGAGAATACAAATTAATCTAGTGGGAGAAATCAGTTGATGAGGAAGCTGGTAAGGCAGGAGAAAAGAGATCCCGAAGACACAGGGAAACTCTGGGGGCTGGTAGGTTCACCATCATGTCATAGTTTTGCTGATGTGTCAAAGGCTATCACCTCATTTAAACTACGTAGTTTGCAGAAAGCCATGGTGGTGCACACCTGCAATTCCAGCACTTGGATTGCCATGAGTTCAAGCCCAACTTGAACTACAGTGATTCCCTGTCTAAAAAATTAGTTTATAGGGGAGCTGGGGATTTAGCTTAGTGGTATAGTACCTGCCTGGCAATTGTGAGGTCTTGAGTTCAATTCTTGGTACTCCCCCAAAACAAACAAGCAAAATTAGTTTATAGGGCCAGGCATAGTGGTTCAGGAGGATCACCACGGATTTGAGACCAGCCTGGGCTACATAGTGAGGTTGAGGCTAGCCTGAATTGCATAGTGAGGACCCTCTCTCAAAACAAAACTTTAGTTTATAAAGTGAACTATATATCTTTTATTTTTTTGGTACCAGGGATCAAACTCATGACCTTGCACTTACAGGCAAGCACTTGAGCCATTGAGCTAAATCCCTGGCCCTTCTTTAATCATTTTTAAAAGCCACTGTGTCGTTACAAAGATTTATCCTGTTGCTTTTAGTGCTGCCGAGGCGAGCACAATTCATCCTGTTTACAGTTTTTTTGGCAGTGTTGGGGATGGAACCCAAGGCTGTGTGCATCCTAGGCAAGCAATCTAACTAACCACTGGGCCATGTGCTTAGTACCCCCCCACCCCCGCTTTGGATTGTATTATCTTCACAAGGTGAGCGAAACTATGGTCTTTGAGAAGACTAAGTTCTGCTCAAATGGTGACAATACTACAGAGCACTTTTGTAACACAGGGTCACAAATACCTGACCTTTTCCTATACCAGCCAGCAGACCACACGGGATCAGAGATTGGGCAGTGGGGCCACCACCCTGGCAGGCGCCCTCTGCTGGTGCCTAGAGACAACAGCTGGTATCGTCTTAGGTCAGCTCCATGCTCTAACAAAGCACTTTGGCGATGCAGCCTCCACCAGCCTGAGACATCTTGTCTCTTGGCTTTATACCATTCTGAAGACGGACATTCTGCACAGCTGCCTTCTACCCTGCCCACTCTGATGAAACCTAGCCTCTCCACACTATAGAGGAGGGCTGTGTCGGGGAGCTATGGGGTCGGTCCTGCACGCAGAGTGGAATATCATGCGCTAAGGAACAAGGTGGTCAGGTCTCACTGCTAGAAGCAACAGCCTTGGACATAATGTGATAGATGGTCTTGTGTCCACAGGAAGCAAGACTGGGCTGCTTTAGCAGACAGGCTGAGAGAAGTGAGAGCAATCTGTGAAGAGAATTTACCAACTTGAAGCCTCACCCCCTTACTACAGCCTTAGCAGATACTGTAGCTTCAACAAGTTCTCCCAGCATGACTGATTTGTATCAGCTGTATCTTTAAGACAATCAAGTGCCAACAGACTTCACTGTGTAACATGTTCAAATTAGTGGGGTAAACAGAGTTCAACGCGGAGTAACCCAACTTGAACAGACCCAGTGATGGGTGGGGAACGACAGCAAGGTGAACACCTACATGACAATCAGTGCAGCCTTGACGTGCTTTAGAAAAGGATGCAAGCTGCTCATGTACAAAACCTCTTTGAGTCCTTTATTAACGTCTGGAGATGTGTGGTACACACAATTAACAGCATCACACCAGCTACAGAAGTACAGAGAACCAGGAACGTACTTCAGAACAGGATCTCAGAGCAACATGTGGTGCTGCCTGCTCTGAACTTCCATAAAAATCTAATTCTGACACACGCAGGACAGACAGCGTAACAACTTCACTTGGAAATGGTTCTTTAAAAAAGCAACAAGAACTAATAGTTCAAACTCTTTAGTGTGCGATGTGGCAGCCTCTCTTGGTGCTGTGGCACTCTGTAAGGCCAACTTGGCATCTGAAGCTCAGATGGAAGAGCTGACTGGGGCAAGGAGAAGAGGCTTTCTTCTCAGTGTAAAAGACAGATGGGCTGAGTGGACGCTTTCAATCCAGGCTCACTTTGGGTCCCACAGGAACCCACACAGACACAGTCCATATAACCTGGGAGGCTGAAAAATGTCAGGCGACCATCTGTGCCACTGTGGATTGGGAGTTACTGTGACACAGGGTAGACTTAACAGGGATGTGCCTAAAGGAACAAAGGGGTTCACTCAGATCTGTTTGTGCCGTGGGTCCCTCTGCTTTCACGTGCAAATGAAGGAACACTGCCTTTATTTCAATGCTCCTTTGAAAACAACCAAAACCCGCCCCCCACCCCAACCATCATTCTTCATAATAAACTGTTTCCAAATTCCTGATTCTTCTTGGTCTAGACTTTTTCCTTTCGCTTCAATTTCGACACTTTCTTGACAGTCCCATTCTTGTTTAGAAGCTTCAGGACACGATCTTTATGATCTAAAACCTTAAGCATGGAGTCTCTGGCCTCACTGATTTGATCCATCACCAGTTTGCACCTCTGCATGTTTCCCTGGAACAGAAGACATCACACCATCAGCAAGCAGTCTGCAGAGGGTGTGGCTCTGACAGAACCGCTCCCTTTGGGCAGAGGCCTTTTAAGGTCTCTGCAAAGAGACACATCTGAGTGCTTTTTGGTAATACAGGCTTTCATCCCTCAGTGGTGGGGACTGAGTTCAGGGCCTCAAGGTACACACTATACTGCTGCATCCTCAGCCCTTTAAACACTTTGAGACAGAGTCTAAGTTGCCAGGTTGGCCTCAGACTTCTGATCTGACTGGCTCAGCTGCCTGAACAGCTGCAGTTCCAGGAGTGTGCTGCCATGCCCGGCGATGACAGTATGTTATTATGCAAGATACCAGTGGGTGAAGGAGGGGAAGGTGAGAAGTAGGACTTTAGTAAATAACCTCAGAGGGAAGTGAACAGAGGAGAAAGGACTCATCGAACCTGTATTAGCTCATTTATTCGGTGCAGATCGTCATCAGTTGCCGCTTTTTTCTTTGGGATTATTCCTTCCTGTAGGTTGGTAAGTCTTTCATAAACATCATGTTCCAGATTTGTCTGCAACACACAAGAGGAGGATACTGTGACTCAGAGACACTGTTCTTTATCAACCTCAGGCAAAGGAGCCCACCTTGAGTCTGTGGGAGAGTGTTTGGGTGAAAAGCCCTTTTTCTAAAGGACTAAAGTATTAAGGTTACTAGTGATGGAAACAGATCAATAATGATTTGCATTTTACTGTGATATTGTTCAGAGTTCATCTTCAAGGATAACTTTAAAATATTGCCCTGGATTCACAATTCCTCTGCAAAACAACTCTAGCAGTTTTGAGAAATACGATTTTTTGTAAGTAAAAAGCCAAAGAACTTACTTTTCTAGAGACTGTATTAAAGATCACTGCTACTCTAAACATGAGAAAACTTCATGAGGAGCTGGTTTCACTGAATCCTCTCTTCACTCAGTGGGTAAAGGAGAGAGTGCTGACCTAGGCTCATGAAAGTGGCTGATCACATAGGATCCACCGCTGGCCAGATGAGACTGACAGCGTTTACTGGTCACATTACAGCCTAAGGGAAGGCATGGCAGGCCACGCAGGGGCACAGGAGTTGTACTCAGGACCACAGTGAAAGGTAGCAGTGGTGTAAAGCAGGGTTTGTAGTATCAAGGGGGAGGGGTGTCCCCTGCTCCCCAAGAGAGGATGTGATTGGCTTGACCAATATCAGAAGCTGGCAGAGAAATGAAGCTCAGTGCTCAGTGAGAAGCAGCAACTCTTGCATGGCCCCCATGGTAAGGACAGCTGTTGGGGGAAAGGGCCTTATTGGGAGTGACAGAGTGGGGAGGAGGGAATTATGGGCAGGCCATTAATGGCTCCCTCTGTTTGAGATGCTACTGAGTACCAAATCTTACTTTTAGGTTTTGCACCACAGCTGTTTCACACATTTCAGATTTAAGATTTAAATTATAATCACAAATAACTGATATAGTAGTTTTGATACTATATGGCAACACAAAGAAAATCTACTATGACCCTGTTAGTAAATCTTCAGATGTACTTAGAGTGTACTGTTCTGAGAGGCTATCTCCAGCAGCCTTGAGAACTGCACCTACCAGCTGTAGCAACTGGGCAGCACAGAGGTGGACTTTCCAGCCTTGGGCGCGACAGGATACTCCTTTCTGATTAGCTATTTCCTGCAGCATAGCTTTCTTCTCCTCTGAAATCACGTGAAAATAAGTATGTTTCAGTTTTTACACAGCTAAATCATTTATGTTCAAGCAGATTCAGTGCCACAATTTTATCAAAATTTCTTTACACAAATGTCTTTCAATAATTTCTTTGCATTTAAATTATTAGGAAAAGGGTTCAACAACATGAGTAAAAGTTTTCTTTTTGTTCACTCCAAAACAAAGTTTTGAAGTTATGCTACTGTTACTCTGGTGAGTTAAAGAAACCAAGTTAGTATGCTCATCTCTTAAAAGAGAGGTGATGGTCTTCAGTAATTCAGACTTGCTCAACGTGTGATGCTTATAAGCATGTGGAGTGTGGGACATGGGATTCTGGAAGTTCTTTGGTGTTATCTAGACCTGAAATCCTATGGATCAAGTGGGAATTATATTTCAAATTTGCGAGCAAAGTCCAGGGACTAGCAGTATAATAAAGTAAATATAAAATAGATATCAAGTCTGGAATTGAGAAATGTTGCATAAAGTGAGTTTAGGGATTTTTTCTCCCCTTTTTTTTGGTCTTTTTGAGACAGGGTTTCACTATGCAGTTCTAGCTGGTCTTGAACTCATTTTGTAGCCTAGGCTAGTCTCAAATTCGCACTGATCCTCCTTCTCAGCCTTCTGAGTGCTGGGATTATAGGTGTGTGCTACCATGCCCAGCCTAAAAAGTGAATTTAGTTCTATTTGTAAGTTTTTTTTTTCCTGTAGAACTGAGCCTCATTCATGCTAGGCAAGCACTATACCACTGAGCCACCTCACCAGCCCTTTCTAGATTTTGAGACAGGTTCTTGCTAACTGTCCAGGCTGCTCCAACTGGGACCCTCCTAAGCACTAGGGTAAATAGGCTGTGCACTAATGTACCCAGATTTAGTCACTGTTTAAATGGGATTTAAGATATTCACATTTAACATGGTTAACTGAAACCCCAGATGTATTCATCTGCCCAAACTCACAGGCTACATGAAGAGTGAACGCTACTGGATACACGGACTCTAAGTGCTAGCAATGTATCAATGCACTTTTCACCTACTTTAAACCAGGTCTCATCTGTGCTGTGAAATGTGCTCATACAGGGGCAGGTTGTATATGGGACTCTCTACTTTCTCCTCAATTTTGCTGTAAATCTAATACTGCTTCCCAAAATAAAGTTAATTCATTAAAACCTTACCTAGGCGACATATAACAAAATATTAGTGTGAATATGATTAAAAAGGTTTCCAGCACTTTGAAATAACTGCAGATTTACATGCAGTTATAATAATAATACAGCGGAAGGGGGTGTGGTGACACAAGCCTATACTCCTACTACTCCGGGAGGCAGACAGAGGACAGAGTTTAGGCCCAGCCTGGGTAACTTAGTGATCTATTGAGACTCTGTCTCAAAATAAAAAAATAAAAAGGGCTGGAGATGTAATTCAGTGTGAAGGTCCTGGGTTCAGCCCTCAACACCTCAAGTCTCCTGTGGACACCAGGTATACAAATTCCAGCATTCTGGGAAGCTGCAGATGTAGCTCAGGGCAAAGGCTCTGGCTTCAGTCTCTAGAACTGCACAGACAGAAAACAGAGATCTTGTATATTCTACATCTAGTGTCCCATCTCTATGGTATAACACCACAACTGTAATGGTGCCAGAGCCCCCCTTTTTATTCAAAGTTCACCACTTCTACAGGTACTCGCATACTTCATATACTTGTATATTTATTGTAAATCTTAAAAAGACAATTTTTTTTGCAAGCAGGGCATGGTGATGCACACCTGTAACTCCAGCACTCGAGAGGCTGAGGCAGGAGGATGGGCTTGAGTTTGAGGCCAGCCTGGGCTACACAGTGAGTTCAAGGCTGGCCTGCACACATAGTGAGACCTTGTCTCAGAAAAAAAAAAAAAGGTTTATTTTTTGGTTTGAAATCATATTGTCCTTTCTCTGGGATAAATCCCCAGGATTGCAACTTTGGCTCACATGGGGAAGTTAGGCTGCATTTTCACGAAGCTGCTGATCTGCCTTGCAGAGCAGCTCAGCACTGCAGATGAGATATAACTCTTGAGTACCCTCTGACCACTATCCAGAAGCACCAATGCAAACTAATGTTACCAATTAACCCTCGGGAAATCATCTTCCAGGCAAATGGCAAATGAAGCAACATCTATTTAAGAAAATGTACTAAAATTTGGTAAGGAAGATAAGGGTCTGTGGTATCTGAATCTGACTGCTCTGTCCTCTTCCCTCTCAGTTCATCCAAGTCCATGAGAGCCCACGACATGGGGCTGCCTCTCCTCCAGCACCAGCTCACTCCTGAGATGTGCAGTAGGACACCCATGTTCTCCATCTTGGCTCAGCTACCTGCAGCTGAGGACAAGTCCTGCGGGAATGCAACCGAGAGACAGGCTTTTTTCTCCCACCTGACCCCCACTCAAGGCACACAGAGGATGTGGGCAAAATGCTTCTCCTGGCTTGTGAGAAAGTGCTGGGGGGCTGCTCCCACTCCTGCCCTCCACTGTGCAGATCTCCTGAGCAGGCCTGACCCTCACAGGTCCCTACACTTCCTCCTGGGCCTGGCTCTAAGTGTGCCTGTGGAGCGGGGATGGGAAAGGATGCAGGCTGCAAAGCAGATGACTCCCGTCTTTCTTGACAGACCTGACAGTCTGCCAGAGTCTGGAGGAGTTCAACCCTGCAGGTGTTCCTAGGGTTTTAGGCAGTTAAGTTATAGACAGACAAGGCTGGGTCCTTGAGGGAGTCAAGACAAAAGGTGAAAAGCCCACTACAGCTGGGGCTGGAGGGGCACCAGTTGGAAGCCAAGCCTCAAGATAAAAACAAAAGGACCAGGATGTGGCTCAATGGTACAGCTCTTGCCTT